>DWNK01000379.1:0-11985 GCA_018250315.1 Hyalothyrus neleus pemphigargyra | reverse complement strand
AAATTGTAAAGACCTAGCTTACTAGGAAAACCCAAACAGCAAAATTGTAAAGACCTAGCTTACTAGGAAAACCCAAATAGCAGAATTGTAAAGATGTAGTTACTGTTATTTTGTATTTTAAATTGCTCTGTATCGATTCAAATTTCGTGAAGTTGTGGAACTTGACCAAACGCGTGTGATTCCAGTCGTCTTTATATTATGTTGTTAATTACAAAATTTCATTATTCCCATTACTGTCCCACTGGCTTCTTTCAGATGAGAAAAATTAGTGTCATAGTCAACCGCGCTGGCAAATTGTTTGTTAGACTTCCTACATATTTGAGAACTTTTTTATAGAATTTCCAGATGTATTGGTTTTGTCACGTTGTGTTCCTTCAAGCAAATCATAATAATTACACTGTAATGCGCGTATGATTTACAAAAGTCAGAGATGCCTGGATTCGAACCCGAACCACCAGAGTGAGACCGCAATCCTTAACCACTAGGCTATCACTGCTTACATTTCATTAATACACTAAATATTTCTTTTATAAAAGTAACAGGAGAGATAAGAAAGCTCTCCTCCTCATCGTCCTCTCTAAAACGTTATAAAATGTTTAGATAATGTAAAAATAAGTGGTTTTAAACGTTCTAGTAAAGACCTTAAGATTTTAAAACCATTTTTTTGTCAGATCAATGGCATGAGTGATTGGTACTTGGTTAACATCGAAGCGAATCGCACTTTGAATATTTTCCCGCACTCTATTGCCCCCACTGTCCTGAATGACTCTGTAATCGGCGCTGAAATCGAGAGCCGTGACGACGGGTCGCCAAGAGTTGTATATTTCGGCGCCCCTGACTACTATCTTGGTAAGTCTTCTATATCAGGAGTTAATTTATTATTATCAGCAATCTAATATACAAATATTATATATCAGCTTTACATGATCTGCGAAGTGGGATAACCGTTTAAACAGTAAAGTAGCTTTGCAACATGTAAAGATATTTGTACAAATAAGATTACAGTTGATAAGATACGTAATTAAATCAATTTCATTTCTTATCTATCTCACAGTGTCTCTGTCTTCTATTCTTCTCTTTTAACTTTAAACTTATCCTTCTCTTGTTTTATCTATTTTTTATTTGTTTCCATTCTACCCACAAACATCGGTTCAGTGAACTTTACGTTCCGCAGGCAAACGTTTAACATCCTACGGAGGGTACCTCACATACTCCATTTTCTATACAACCCGGGATGGTGGGAGAGCCATCGCCGCTGCTGACGTCATCATTGGTGGCGCAAACGGTTACATTGTCCACAACAGCGTGGAACAACCACCTTCACTGGTCAATTGGATGCATAGCGTGAGGATATCGGAAGACGAATTTACGTACTTGGATGGCTCGGTAGTGACGCGCGAACAATTCATGAATACACTAGTTAATGTTACTTCTATTTACATCAGAGCTACGTACTGGGATGAAGCTGTTACAACCAGGTTAGTGTTGATCTGTTGGATAATAGTGAGCACTTTAATCAATTGAGCAATATCGTTGAAATAGTCATAATGCGGTCAAGTTAGTATGAGGCAACTCTAGCCAATGTGGTGATGTTTAAATGGTACACGTGCATACCTACAAAATTATGTTTCAGAAGAAAATTACTAAAATGTTCGTTTTATGAAAAAACTTGACATGTACTTTAAAATTTCTTTTACTTTTCATTCAGTAAAAAAATATATGTATAATGGGTGTCATTTTTACTATTTGACCTTATAATACTAATATTTGTAATGTAATATTGTTCGTTAGATTGATGGCAGTCACCTTAGACATTGGGGTAGACGAGTCGGATTACCCCGAGATTCCGAAGCGGGCCTCATCTGTAGAGATCTGCCAATGCCCTAAGGCGTATCGTGGTCTTTCCTGTGAGCAATGTGCTGAAGGCTACTACAGACTGAGCTCCGGACCACACGCCGGCTTCTGCGTGCCCTGCCAATGTAACGGGCATTCCAAGGAGTGTGACGTCAACACTGGGATTTGTTTGGTAAGAATTGAAGTGTATTGTTAAGATTTCCAAAAACAAAAAGTTCACATCTGGAGACTCAAAACGTCCTTGAAATAAAAGCGAGCAATTGAAATTGGGCTTATTTTTATCATGATTGCGCTTTATTTTTTATTTTCGTACTTTTTGAAGTGATATTTGCACGAAGCTATACCCATATCAACGTTGGCGATACGATAGAAAATAGCTCTCAAGTGTACAAAAAGGAACAATTTTCATTTGTCATTTTCGTAACGTTTACTTGTAAATGATTATAATTATATTAGTTTAGGCGCCATTGCATTTTCGATTTTATTATAAAATGCTGTATTTGTGTAGGTAAAAAATATATGTAAAATCAAACAAATTTCAGGATTGTACGGATAGCACAATGGGCGACCACTGCGAGCAGTGCATTCCGGGCTATCATGGAAATGCTACCATCGGCACGCCGAGAGACTGCCTTATTTGCGCTTGTCCTATTCCACACCCTTTGAACAAGTTAGTACACATCATTATTTATTAATTTTGTAATTAAACATGCCTTAACATTTTCCGAGATTATTATCATTAATTTATCAAAGCTGTAGCGGTGAAGGAGATATAGTAAGAAAGCTTATATACTGCGAGTTCTATCAAAGTAACTTATGGCCTATCCCTTCTCATTCGAAGAGCGAAACTTGTGCGGGGACCATAATATAATGACCGTAATGGCTTAATGATGATATGTTTAGAGACTACTCTAAAACTCCTATATAGGCTTGAGGTATCGTTAATCCATCCTACGTCTAAATCTCATTATTTAGAAGTCAGATGGATTGGACACCATTAAATAAAATATATTTTGGTTATTGAATTTAATATATTTTTCGTTTGCCAATTAGCTTTGCCATCGGCTGCGATCTGAGTGAGAACGGATCCCTTATATCTTGCGTGTGCAAGCCTGGATACGGTGGGCCGAGGTGCGAATACTGTGCAGCTGGGTACTACGGCAACCCTGAAATTATCGGTATTTATCCACCTTTTTACTTCTACTTTATATATCCCATCATTTTACTAATTGTTTTACAGTGATAGGCGAGTACTCTAGTAGTATTGTTGGTCTACCCGACTCACAGCATGCGCTCCGCTTACTTGATGACAGTGCGTATCTTAACACCAATCTGAACAAGGGTATTCCCCGCGCGTTTGCTACTGCCACAATTGTGTTCCCTGGATATTCCCCAAGTGGATCTGTTCAAGCAACATCAACCTGGATTTAGTATTCCTTGCTCATTTGTTACTGCCTCTAATGTGTTCCCTGCGTATTCCCCGAAACTTAAAACTTGAAACTTAACGTTGCATGGTTTTTCCCGGAGCGCGTAACGAATCACAGCGTTTGCAACTAAGACTAACGTTGCAGGCGACTATTGCAAGTCGTGCAACTGCTCGGGCAACATCAACCTGGATGACCCCGGCTCGTGCGATAGCATCACCGGCGACTGCCTCAAGTGCGTGAACAACACGAGCGGCGCCGCGTGCAACCTGTGCGCGCCGGGATTCTTCGGCGACGCGATATTCTCCAAGAATTGCACGGGTAAGATTACTATTATCAATAAGATATTATCTTACTTCTTAAGAATAAAAATATAAGCATTAAAAATCTTTTTATTGATTAAAACATGGTTATAAGAATAAGTTATAAGAACAACGAAAAAATATGATTTAATGGGCGGATGTTTGTTTGTCTTTCACACATAAACTTTAAAAAAGAATTTATATACTTTTTATTCTGGTAACTACTACTATTACGCAACATAACTTAACGTCCGTTATTCACAAGTCATCGGCTCTATTCAACAAGATCGTCATCCAATCAAGACATCAGAATCAAAAGTTTGATTTTTTGCAATAAATTGCAAAAGCTTGCAGGCCTTAGTGTTTGATATTAATTTCCTCTTGATACCTCCATACGTTTCTAATAAAGGCGTATCACAGACAGACGACGTGATCCGGATTCTTGTGAGGTGCGGAACCCGATAAATAAAGCGTAACACACAAAAAAAATCCAACAGCGTGCGTATGCGACGAGTACGGCATGGAGCGGTGCGATCCGTCGACGGGCACGTGCGTGTGCCGGCCGGGCGTAATCGGCGACCGGTGCGACCGTTGCGCGGCCGACCACTGGGGGCTGAGCTCCGGCCAGGGCTGTGCGGCTTGCGGCTGCGGCCTCGCCTCGGAATCCTCGCAGTGCGACGAGAACAATGGACAGTGCAGGTTATCTGTTTCCTAATTTTTATGGGGATTAAAGTTCGTATGAGAAATTCGTGATTTGTAGACTACCAACTATGGAAATGTAACCACACTAATATTTAATTCCAAAATAATATTTGTTCAAAACGTATTCCAATATTAAAGGTTTTATGTTAGAATTAGCATACGAACTCACGAAAAGTATAAAAGGCGTATGCTTCAAAAACTTGCAATATCACACAAGAACGAAAAGAAACAGCAGTGTATTTCTCGCTGGCGAAGCCGCGGGGGCAATACTGGTACACCTGTATATCAAATTTTAAAGGGTAGCTTTGAAAAAAAATCAAACAGACGACAGTTTACTATGCCGTTAAAATTATTTTTAGCCGTAAAATATTTTTTAGAATATTATGAATCAGTAATCGAATCGAAATGCGGCAAACACCACAGTTTTGCTTCAGCGTGTAAAAATGTATTATTATTGTTTTTCTTCTAAAGCCTAGGTTCGATCAGATTCACCAAAGACGGAAATTTATAATTTAAAACAAATATTACTGCTAGTATTAAATGTCCCTTCATTTAGTATCAAATAAATATTTGTTTAGATGCGCAGTAGGCGTGACTGGCAAGCAGTGCGACCAATGTGCGGCCGGCTACTGGAATTACACGAAGGAAGGGTGCGACCGTAAGTTTTATAATATATATATTAATATTATATTTATATTATTTTGCCTTATTTATTCATTTTACAGTTTTGAGTTGAGATTTGAGTTTTGCAAATTAAAATGACCTATTTAAACATTTTTGAAATTACATCTTCTGGTGGATAAAAATGGGGATAAATAAATATGTTTGGACATATGTTTGCAAGTTTGTTAATACTTACCATTCAGGGTACGTTTAGGACACAAAAGCCAGGTCTCCACAAAAAAACAGTTTGTTCGTCATTATGCAATGGGATAGGAAGGATGGCAAGAGTGGAAACAGGGAATCTGGCTCTCAGGCGCACTACGACATCTAGTCTGAAAGTATTTATGGCCGGTCAGGCCACACGATGGCACATTACCAACAGCAAAACACTTATGCGCTTAAAACTTCATGATGTGATATGTGTACAGGGGTTCCCAAGCTTTTCTTAGTCGGGGACCACTTTTATATCATTGTTGTTAGCGGGGACCACTATCCACTATCTAGTGATTGTGGTGGCTTGCGGACCACCAGTGGTCCGCAGGCCATCGGTTGGGAACCATTGCTCTAGTAGATTGCTTTGATATTGCTTTATAAGCAGCTTAAAGCTCAAACCATATTCTTTTATCTGTAGTCGTATCTTGAGTTTTGTATCATTTACAGATTGTAATTGCAATACGGGTTATTCGGTTGGCTTCATGTGCAATGCAACTGGCCAATGTGAATGCCTCCCCGGTGTAATTGGCGAGAAGTGCGATCGTTGTCCGGAAAGGTAAGTTACCTACTCGTTGCACTAAAAAAATCAAGAAAAAGATAAGTAAAAATTGTTATTAACAAAAAGTACTCAAGTATTTGTTAATAAAAAATTGTTCTTATCTTTTTCATATTAAAAATATCTTACAGTTTTTTTCTAACGCTCAGTATACCTATAGTTGCACAACTTGAATAAAATGATGTGGTAGGGAGTACTCTACTACGTCTGCAAAGTAGCGTCCTTAGCATTTTTAAATAGTCACCGCCTATAAACATTTGCAATACAGAGGAATCGGCAATGCTACACCGGTTTGGAAGGCAAAAGGAACACGACAAGTAGCTACAGACGGCAGACTCCAGCTTAGCTAGCGAGATACTTTTTTATGCACCGAATAAATTAAGTATCTCAAAATAAACCCGTTTTAACTCTATTCCTTTTCAGATGGGTGTTGATAGCTCAAGAAGGCTGTCTGGAATGTGACTCTTGTACTGACGCTCTTCTCGTTTCGATTGAGGATATGAGTTATATTTTGTCCAACGAGACTCTTGAATTTAAGGTAACATTCTAAATGATCGCTAAGATATTAAAATGAAAACTTTTTTTTAACGATAAAACTAAATATAACTTTGTGATTTATCTTAAACATAGTTAAATTGAATTCTTCTAGCATGATATTTAAATATTTTGGAAATAATTAGTTTTGACCTGTTATAATATTGTAGGATAAAGCAGACTCGTTCTTCACAACCCAACGGCTGAACTACATTTCGAACCAAACTGAGCTTCTCAAACCACGAGTCGCTGAATTGAAAAACGTTGAACTATCGAATGTCACTTTGGCGGTGAAGGGAATAGAGACCAGCGCTAAGAACCTATTAAGATCTGTAAGTGGAATTCTAATTAAGTTTATTTATAAACTCAATAGCTTCATTTGAGAAAATTTTAGAATTGCATATTTTGAAAAAAAGAATGGTATTATAAGTTTGACATATTGCACCCCTAGATCAAAGCTGCAACTCAAAACATCACTTTTTTCACAACGCACGAAAAAGTGTTGCTCCAAAATTTTCTCAACAAATCATATTTCTTCAGAAGGATATATAAAAAAGTATTTTGAAATACTTTCCTGCGTAGTTATTCGAACCAGGGAAACGAAAATGAGGTCGTTTGGCTTATACATAAAAAATCCAATTCCGTTCTCAGGGTTGCAGACAATTGATTTCAACTTTTGCCAACTTCACAGGCAGAGTTTGCGGCGACTGACAGTGACAAACAGATCAGTAGAGCTGATGAGCTGGCGGCAGAAACAGACAAGATCCTGTCGTCTGCGAAGGAGAACAGCCAGAAAGCCAAGGACGTGGTGAAGCATGTAGCGGAACTAGCCACGGGACTCGAGCTCAGCCAGCAGCCCAAAGTTGACTCCGCTTTGACTGAAGCGCGGCAGATCAAGAGCGATATAGCTGGTAAGTGGTAAAGTCGAGTGTCCTGTCTGACTAGCGACCACCCTCAGAGCGGAATCTACCGTCATAAGCGACTAGTCGTGTTCCGGTAGAGCGCCTGAGAGCCAAAGTCTCTCTTCCCTTCCTATCCATTTATCTCACCCATTTTCCCTTAGACGGCAAGCATTGGCGAACTAGTGTTGCAAATATGAACATTTGCAACGCGGCGGCGGTGACTACTTCATTTGGCTAACACATAAAAAAAGTATGAGACATACTACGCATTGATTAGCACATATGCGTTGTATTTGTATGAAAGTACGTCGCACGTCGGATTTATTCGGTTATATGCGAAATACCGTTCCACACAAGATATACAATATCAGTGTAATGTGCTGACAACGTGTATATATATCTTATTGCATATTCCCACCATGGAGTGCAGTTGTGCATTATAGAGTCTATGGTGAAACGGCTTTGAGACTAGTACAATGTTTGAACAATAAATGAGGTTGTTTTGCGACATTTATCGTTTATTTAAGACTTCCCTGACCACACTACAGTCCAGAGTCACTGATTTGTAAAGATTTCGCATTAATAGGTACTTCTTATTATAATTTTGTCAGTATTTGATTTTCCTTTGATGTTTTGTAATATTAATTACATACATAGTAAAGATATCTGGATTTTGATTATAAAAATTTATTAGCCTACATAAATTAAATACTTTGTGCATAAAAGTTTAGCCTGACCCTAGCCACAATATTCAAGTATTAGTCGCAATGTTGTAATATAACTCAAACGGGGCACGTTGCTATGATCTATAAATCAAAAGTTACTAATAATAATTTCCATTTGAACTCAAGATTATCTGTTTAACTTATTTTTAAGATAAAATTTAGAATCTACAGCCAAAGAAAAACGATTATTTTTATTGTTTTATTTATATGCCTAATATTGCAGCCAAGAATCTGGAGCCAAAAGAAATACAGGCTGTTAACGCTTTTACAAACGCTACGGAACAAATTGAACGAATGAACGTATTTGTCTTGCCAGTCAACGAACAAGCAAAGGTTAGTATAGTGAGCAGTGCTCTTAAAATATGATCTGTGTTAATATTTCTTGATTTTTACACTAATTTGATTATTGTATTGTATTGCAGTCATCGTTTGAAATACAATTAAGATCTTAATAAAATCAGTAGCAAGCTATATTTCCTTTTCTTATACTTAGATTCAGGTATGATCGCATATTTAAAATGGTTTTTATATGCATGTTAATACAAGAAAAAAGCTTACATTTATATTATTTTATTAATAAATAATATCTCTTAAAACTATCCTTAGGATTACTTAATATGTAGTATCATTTTCTTTTGTAATATATATTTATATTCATTTTATTTGTGAATAGTTCAAAAATTATCTTAACAACAAGTTAATTTTACGATAAATATTTACGTGAGACAATATTTACGTTCGACGTGTGTCCAAAAAATTTCGAATCCCAAAACCTTGTAATTCTTTTAAGCTAACAATGAACATTTAAATAAAATTTATTCCTTTAGAAATTCGAAAACCTTGTGAACGCAACTCGAGAAATCAAGAAGAAGTTAGACGAAATGTTGGAGTACACGGACCTAGCACAGCGCACTGCGGACGACGCGGAAAAACTCAATGCTAAAAACAGGTATCGAAAACTTAACATTTAAAAAAAAGTCTGTAGTAAGTCGTCACTGCTGTGCATGCATATCTGTAAATCTGTAACTTACTCCAAAAAAAAGGGTGGTAGTAGTTACTGGTGTATAGCCACTCCTGAGATCTAAGATGGTCACCTCATACGAACATATATAAGCGATAACCAATATTTTCATCGAAACCTAAAACCCTTATGTCTCACTGCTGAGCTTGTCCACATAACTAGGGAATGCTTGGAGCATACTGGTTAGTGTTGAACCAGTCTATCGGATGTTTCCAAACCGCAAACAAGGCCTCCGACAATAACCACTGCTATCTTCGGATAACAACTACATAACATGCCCTCTGAAATACGAGACGCCTCAATTTTTTTGCCACCAGCAGTCACCAATCCAACTCACGAACTCTATGTATTATGACAATCTTCCGTCCTTATTAGCTGTTGTTAATTTCTATAGGTTTGATTTGTAAGTCTTTTTGTATCATTCTTATTTTTATACTTACAGAGTATCCAAGTTCGGTAACAAAGTGTTGTCAGTAACAAAAGTGAACAGCGCTGCGATGAAAGACTTGATAGATGCGGCGACGGACATCAGCAACGCGACACTATACAACGTTCTCGTTAAAGGCATCGTGCAAAACTCCACGAGAGTTCTCGATGGGATTAACAATGCCATTGCAGATATTGAAGATCGACTCGAAACGCTGTCTAACGAGATACCAGACCTGACTAATCTAACCAACGTCGCTTTGAATCACGCCAGGGGTCTTCGAAATAGGGTGGGTTTATTGCATTTATACCCAGCTTATTGATATACAGATATAAATCTTAATGATAGGGTTGTGTTGGCACGTTTTGGACACGAAACCCTAGCTTGTACATTACAGTATCGAGGGTGTTTCGCCTTCCATATAAAATAAATAAATTAGTCAGCGATAGTGTACTGTAAACAGTCATTATAAAATATATGGAACCCGAAACTTACGTTGTGTAATTTGTATTGTTTTTTATGTGTAAGCCAAACGAAGTGGCTGTTGGACTGATGGTAAGCAGTCACCGTTGCCTATAAACATTACACTACCGGAACATTAGTCATTAGATAGACTCCGGTATGAGGGTGGTATTGTATTGGGGGAATCTGTCAAGCGCACTACGAATATGACAAGCCGTTAGGTACTCTCTGGCGCCAGGGTGGTCTAGATCCAGACGCACTAATGGAACACGCTATGTAACTCACTATGTAAAACGTCAGACTTACTCCGGCCTGAAGGGGATATTGTATTGTATTAACATACAGACGAGAGAGTTTACGTACTAAGTAACACACATCACTACTAACATACAGTACGTTACTTTGTTACGTCAGGTAGAAGGGGGTATTGTATTCGCATACAGATGAGGTAGTCTGTCAACGCACTACGTGATACGTCACGTAGATTCTGGCCTGAAGGGAATATTGTATTATATTCGCTTACCGACGGAAATGTTACAACGCACCACGTAGCCCGTCAGGTAAACTCCGGTCTGGAGGGGGTATTGTATTTGCAAGCAGCCGAGAGTCTATCAGGCACACTACGTAATACACCTGACTACGTAACACACGTTGCTTTGACTACGTCAAGTAGACTCCGGCCTGATGTAGATATTGTATTGTAACGAATACACAGCGTAACATGTCAGGTAGACTCCGTCCTGAGGGTGGTACTGTGTTCCAGGCGGACAAGCTGCGCGCGCTGGCCGAGCGCGAGAACAACAACACGCGCACGCAACACGCGTACAGCGCCGCGTCCGCGTACTCGTCCATCGTGCAAGAGATCGGCGACGCTAAGCGTGCTGCGGACGACGCGGCGGCCGCCATCGCTAACGTCACGCGGATCGTGAGTGTTTTTTGAGTGTTTTGTGAGCGAAGAGCCACCCGGGCTACCTTTTTTTATGTTGTATACCAGAGGAGTCGCCAATGTTCGGTGGCTTTGAAAGGAAAAGCGACGGGATAATATATAAAAGGTGGGAAGAGGGATACTGTATAGCAGGTGCACTACCGAAAGGGCATTTTTTTAATTTATTTTAACACTTTATCTATTTTCACACTCTTT
This sequence comes from Hyalothyrus neleus pemphigargyra, assembly GCA_018250315.1. Taxonomy (NCBI): domain Eukaryota; kingdom Metazoa; phylum Arthropoda; class Insecta; order Lepidoptera; family Hesperiidae; genus Hyalothyrus; species Hyalothyrus neleus. Next base: position 1,059 of record DWNK01000379.1, on the reverse strand, counting down.
AATGTTGTTTGGTAACTTGTTGTACAACTAATTATCGTTCCACTCTTTGTTTTTACCATTGGTAATTCTTTTATATCGTTATTTCTTGTGTTATGCGTAATTTCTCTTTTTTTTGTAGATTATACTGACTGAACTAATTTAGACGAAATATGTTTTTCTAATATTTATCGACGTTGTAGAACGACGTCCTGAAGGAATCCGTGACGCCGGCCCGTGATCGCTCGTTGATGCTCTCGGACCGAGCGTCAAGAGCACTCTCGACCGTGGAACATGAACTGAGGCCCAACCTTACTAAATCCGATGAAGCCCTGTCCAACGCTCGCAATACACTCTCAAACGCCGACGATATCAACAATGCTATACAACTGTAAGTATTTCACTTTGTTACATTCATCAGTATATATCCCTATGATATATCCATAATTATCTCACTTTGTTACATCTATCACTATCTCCCTTTGTTTATATCTATATAACTTTTACCTCTTCAAATAAGTATCTTACTTCATTACATCCGGAAGTATCAACTTCGTTACAACCATAAATACCTCACTTTGTTACATCCGTACTTATATCTGTAAGTATCTCACTTTCTTACAACAATAAGTAACAGCACTTTATTGCAACTGTACATTTAAAGAACTTCAATCAGAGAGCTTGTTTGGTACTTTAACTGCTGTTTCAAGCTTAGTGTTGGTGGACAACCACCAGCACTAAGCTTGAAACAACATAAGCAATAAATCTGTGACTAGCGTAATTGGGATTATTGATTCCATTTAATATGGAGTGGACCACTTGTTGGCTACTAATGCGAATCCTGAATAAGTTAACTACATAATCGTAAACTATGTTATTTAACTTATCTTCTTAGGTCACTGCCTAACGCGCCTCAGGCGTCTCTTGGCAACGAAGTGGAGAAAGCAGAGAGAGTGGGCGAAACCGTGACTTCGACGGCCGGTATTATGTCGCAACTCGGAGACGATCTGGCGGACAGCAAAGCATGGGCGCAGACTCTGCCCAAACTGGCTGATGATGCCCAGAAAATGACATCCAATATTC
>DWNK01000378.1:0-11986 GCA_018250315.1 Hyalothyrus neleus pemphigargyra | reverse complement strand
ACCAGAGGGCGACGGAAAGGCATCCTTAGTATCGGCCACACGCGCCAAACAAACAGTGCAACTACTTGAAAAGAAATCTAAATCAATGATGGCAATTAGAAAAATCAAGTCATATGATGAAGATTTTGATACGAAAGAGTTTGTTGCAAAGGCGCAAGAGGTATATGTGAAGGCTCATGAAAGCTTAGCTGCTAACGACAAGAGAGCATTGCGTTTATATGTGACAGAGAAAGCATACCCAGAGTTTAGACACAATTCGTATTCGAAGACAATAAGGTGGAAGTTTCTGGACACACTAGAGCCTCCAAGAGTGGTACATGCTCGTTGCACAGATGTCATTAGCAAGGAGAATATATATGGTCAAGTATGTGTACACTTTCATAGGTACATTGTAAAGTTAAGAATATTACACTAACATGCCTGGAACTGCTTGTATCTGAATTGCCAATAGATGCAGGTTCCATTGTCTTGACTGCAACCGTTTTTATGGCCTACTGCTGAGGTATGGGGATAGATCCATCTATCCTCATAGCTCAGCGAAGGCCTGAATGTCTACTTTACTATGCTGCTCAAGTGAAGTGTGATTGGTAGAGACACTGGTTAGTTGACAATCAGTCTGATAAAATTTAATAACTTCTATGTATTGATAAGAATTAAGAACCGATTGTTTAATGTGCCCTCCGAACCTGCAATGAAACAAAGCAAAATCTCTATACACTATTAAATACATATTTAACATTGCAGGTAACCGTCCGCTTCCACACCCGCCAGCAGTTAGCTGTATACGATAGATTCGGGCGTCTCCTTCATGGTAGCGAGATTCTTGCTAAAGATGTCCTTGAGTATGTTGTGTTCGAAAAACACCTCTCTAACTTGTATGGCACTTGGAGGGTCCACGACAAGATAATACCAGACTGGGCTCCGCCTAAAGAGCCTTCAAAACTTACTAGAGTCATGCCTAAACCTGAACCTGAGGTAGAGGAGAAAGAAACGCCAAAAGGAGAGGTACCAGCTGTAGCTGATAAATAAATGTAGTGTAATGAAATTAAATAGTTAGAATATTATAATGAAGTTTTATTACACACGAATAAAGTATGTTGATTACCTACTGAAACAAATTATTAATATTATTGATTTTGTTTTAGACTGCTAGGAAACTTTTGTCGAGTTGCTATCCACATTCTATCACTGTATTCATAGTTTGTATCTACAAAATAAATATAGTGAATATACGTGTGGGTGTGTGTGTTTGCAATGTGCAATTTATTCCTCAAATTAATAAATAAATATACACAGTTGGATGGATGTGAGTTGCGGGGGCCAGAAATTGATGGTGTAGAGGACACGCTATACAGTTATGTTTGGTGGACGGCAGCAAGATTACTCATGTGACTGAGGGCCATGGACGAGTAGTTTTTTTTTAATAAACAAAGGATTGACTCATAAGACTGCAAGTTTTAAAGATCACTTTATCACACTATATAGACCTTTGCGTCCCAATGGGTTACAAATTCATAATTTTAATAACTTATTATTTCTAAATTAAGTTCCGGTGAGTTGAATTAATCGTTTAAAAATTACCTTATATATTTTTAAACAATTAATACAACTCCCCGGAACTTGCGGGATATTTAAAGCGCAAGAAAACAAATGCATCGGTTTATTACTGTAATATCCCACGCCTTTGTACAAGGTAATCATACTTCCGCGAAGATGTGTGTGCGGAGTGAAACCGGCTCGGAAGTCCTATGCGCGGTTTATAAACATTGAAAATATTGTTTAGACACTAATTAGTATCTCTACCAATCCTCACTCAAGCAGTGGTGGAGTATGCTCCAGGCCTTCTCCAGCTGTGGGGAGAGACTCGTGCTCAGCAGTGGGCCATAAAAAGTATTAAAGACAAGACCGAAAGAGTTGCTACATTCGTGTAGAAATATTTGTCAATATGGGATTGACAATCTGGGATGAAATAAAATAACAGTGTAATAACTACATTTTATTCATCATCTTTTAACTCTTGAGAACACTTATTCATATAAACAATCTTCATTACAATAAATTAACATAATTTAACTTTTAGACATAGATGCAATATATCATTCTGATTTGCTGGCTCAAATAAGTAGCTTTTCTTTTATTTTCAAAACGAAAAATAATACTTTTGTGCTAATAAATGCTTGGGTTTCCTTAGTCGTATTGTGCTTATGTACAAAGTAATTGATGAATAAAGAAAAGTATGCATTATACAATATCTCTTATATAAAATTATCAAATCGTAAACAATGCACAATACTTAGAATCTTAATCTAAATAAGTAAGACACACCTGCATAAGATCAAAGTACAAAGTAACGTAATATATTATATTTACAAAATATGAAATATATTTATACAAGACTATCAGACGTTACTTGTTAACCAGAACCAATGTTATAGAATTAGGTTTAAACTACTTGCTACATACACCATATAAAATATTGACGATATTGTGTACATTTATAATTGGAGATGCTAGTCTGCAATTAGGAATATATTATATTTAATATACGTTGGTCGAGGATACTTACAAAGTAATTTTATGCTTATTTTACTTTACAATTCTTCAATGTAAAATATAATTTAATTTATAGTGACTAAAATCTTTACAATAGTTTACATATAACCGTAAACGAAAAGTTAAATTGTTGTTACGTGAACATTTAAGGTGCCTCGTCATATTGTAGGGCAGTAGAATACATGTATAAAGGTATAAAGAGCAAGATGTACTTTATGTTCTACAATTAACACACACTGGAATGACTTTTAAGTAAAAATAACACCTTATCTATGAGATTTCGTCAATATTTTTGAGAATGGAGGTCTAATTTATACATACCAACATTTAGTAATTAATCATTAAATTTACTCTGCTGTAACTGTATATGTGTTTAAATCCAACAAGAATTTCATTTTAATGGCATTATTATTGGGAGAAAGGCTTCATCATAATTGAGCTCTGTACACATTGTCGGTCTCTCACGTTTAGGTTCAGGTTCTTGTACTGTTTCAGTCGTTAAGTCGCTGTCATTGGCTTCTATGCCATTAAAGTCCTTCGCGCGACAAGGTAAAAATGACTTCGTAGGTTGACACGAATTGATGTAGGTATTCTGCAAGCAATATCGATTCATAATAATTCGATCTATTTCGGACGATAAAGTCGAAGGTCGCATGGTACTTCGTCAAGCCAATTCTAACGTCACGGCATCGAGTAATTTACAATGTACAGTGCATTAGCTCCATACAGCGCTACGTTGTTTAGAAGGATGTAAAAAAAAACCGCCGCAATTTATCAAAATTGCACTGGATTGCTCCATTACAGTTTTCGAGCAATTATTGCCCAAAAATATGTCTGTGTTAGTACACCTTATTGAGTAGACAAGATTGGCAGAACGAACGGCAATTGTTAAAAATGTATGTAACCGTAGTCTTTCTATCTGTCCTAGACAAAAACCTTAACTTTGTGAAATTAATTTTGTCAATGTTTGTTTCGACACTTCCGGCGCGGCGGCGGTTTATATTGTCTTAAAAACTTGTATGACATAATATCCTGCTCGCATACAGACGCGATGCGTGGCAGCAAGGCACGGTACGATGCGTCACGGGATTCTACGGAATTCCGCCGGGGTGCTGTAACTCAGTACAGTGTAGAGCGGAACAGTGAGGTGGGACGCGATGCGATGCGGTGCGATGTGCCACGGGATTCTAGGGAATTCCGAACGGTGTGTTGTGGCTCGGTGCGGTGTGATGCGATGCGGTGCGGTGTGCCACGGAATTCTAGGCAATTCCGCGCGGTGTGTTGTAGCTCTGTGCGGTGTGGTGTGACGCGAAGCGGCGCGGTGCGGCGCGGCGCTCATACGACGGTGGGCGTGGCTCGTGGCGCGGGTTTGGGCGGCAGCGGCGGCGGCGTGCGCGCCTGACGCCGTGCGCGCTGCGTCTCGCGGAGATTCTCCAAGAATTCTGCATATAGATTACCGGACTTGTTAGATATAATGAAAAATAATTTCTCTGGGGCGTTATTGCCTTGGGCTTGATATCGCCACCTATACGATACCCTGCAATACATATTTCCCCCGATAAATATCGTTATAATTAAAATCAGACGAACAAATCGGACGGTCGAGCGTGACGATTTTTATTAAATTTCTCCCCTAGGTTCTCTAGCACCGCACCATAAAAAGTTCCCTCCAAATACAAGAACCGTAAATTAGGTGAGAGGTTTGGGATACAATGGGGAACACATAAAAGACGTAAAAAATGCAAGCCCAATCTAGATAGAAAACAAAAATATTTTTGTTTTCTATCCAGATTTGGTTTATATTTTTAAATTTAATTCGACTCAATTGTATCAATGAAATTTTATAGATCAATTAATATTTTGAAATACAAATTGTTTGACTTCTACTGCAGTGAAAACTCATTTAAATCAATCCCTTTACATTCTAACATATGTTTTTACGAACAGAATAGTTTATAATCATAGTTAACTAACCAGGCGGATGATGATGCAGTGGGTGACCGGGACGAAGCGCTGCTCGAACTATATTAGCCGCACTTCCCGCACTTCCCCCACTTCCCGCGCTTCCCCCACTTCCCGCACTGCCGGCGCTGGCCACGCTGCCTGCAGACGCGCTGCCGACGGCTGCGCCCGCACACCCGTTGACAGTCCCACTGCTAGTAGAACCGGTCGCCGGATTGAATATGTCCGTGTTGCAGCTCGACACGCTCGCCGTCATGTACTCCACGCTCTGAGAAGTTAATCTACATTTTATATATTAAAGGTAAAGGTACTTCTACCCAAACAATTCTCAGGACAAGGATAGGAATAACAAGAAATATTGTAATGTAAATGTATCTGATTTCCTGCCTCCCTCTGCCCTGCAAATTTTGTTTTTTAATTTTTTTTTTATACCTCGCATTACTTTTTTTTTAAAATGAGTATCAAGGATTGTATGGAAAAACCGTCATTTTGTGGAATTGTAATAATTGTTGTTATTGATGATTGATGTTATTTGGTAATTAGAATTCTGATTATACAAAAAAAAAATCAACTTTGTAGCATTATAGGAAGTCAGCCAAATTAACTTGCAAGATTTGATTACAGACATACAGACAGATAGACACCGGGACAGGTGAAACTAAATAAAAGCTTATAAAACAGAAAGTGATAGTGTTAATGGAACTTCATGCTATGCTAAGTCCAAAAAAATCTCTGATATTTCTTTGATATTCCCTCACCATTTTTCAGGTTTTTAAAATTTCCCTGACAATTTTGTACTACTTAAGGAAAACTAGAAAAAAGTTATCTAGTAATGATAAAAATCGATTTCGTAATGTAGGTTAATACACAAATTCAGGACGTGATCAGTGTAAAATCTCATTTTTCCCAGATTTTTCCAAACTTTTTGTTCGATGTCACCGAATTTCCCTGACCGCTGAGCTTCCCTGACTTTCCAGAATGTGACCTGACAATATGAGTGAGATAGATGTACCTGCGCGTCCTCCCCGTCGTGCAGGCTGTGCGCGAGGTCGGCGAGCGAGTCCCCGTCGCCGTCGCGCAGCTCCAGCGCGCAGCCCTCCGCCACCTCCACCACCTGCAGCCGCGCGCCGTCCAGCTCCTGCGAGTGCTCGTTGCTTTATCTCAGCTCTAACTTTACCTCTCTCGGAGAAGGATTGGGCCGTCTACGAGGTTGGCCATTACAATCCATGCTAATATTATAAAGTAATATTATACATTAGAAAGTTAGAAAGTAATCCTTGCTGGTGGCAAGGCCCCATCGTGTGACCTGACTGGCTAGCGACCACACTCAGGCCAAAGTCTACCGTCAGTAGCGATGCGTTGTGTTCCGGTAGTACGCCTGAGAGGCAGTGGCCCCCTTCTCACCCTTCTCAACCTTTATATCAGGTATCTCGCCTGCCTCTTCGTTTGGTTTACATATAAAAAAAACTCGTTATTTGCCCACGGCTATGTTTGGATTAGAGAAGGATTGGGCCGACAACGTGGCTGGCCATTACAATCCATACTAATATTATAATTGTAAAAGTAACTTTGTCTGTCTGTTACACTTTTATTGGCAAACTACTGGACTGAATGCAATAATATTTAACATGGAGATAGTTTCAAGTATGGGGATGAACATAGGCCACTTTTTTATTCGAAAATCAACCCCTGTGGAGGTGAAGCGGGGGTGGGCTAAGCCGCGAGTGCGATTCTAGTATATTATATGTATACATTATTTTTAACATGCACACTGGGTTTGAAATATCAGAAGGGCGTGCTGGAATGTAAAACTGAATCCTGTAAGTGAGAGATCCTCCTGTTTCTTTCCGATCGGCACCTGGAGCGACATTGAACAATCGAAAAAGACGATGAAAAAGGCTCAACAAAAAGTGGGTATTTTTATTAGTCTAAAGGTGGATATTTATATAATTTTATACGTAAGCTAACCTGTACAGGTGTATCAGGATGAAGCGCCCTAGTGTCCAACAACACAGCTCGGGGTGCCTGCGGTGAGGTGCAGTATCTCTGCAGCACGGGCTTCAGTACATGTCTCAGTCGCCGGGCGGGGCGGCACCGCACGCACACCGCGCGGGTGCCGATCTGCACCCGCACGACACACGGACGTTCCACCACCACCTCGCGACCGGTCAGCACTGTCGAGGGGGACGATGTGTCCACCAGTCTGCTCTCGCCCTGGAATTGATTGGGGTACGTTAGATTTTCTTTTGTTAGTGTAAAAATGCTTTAAATTTTTATACAATAGGATTCCATACGTCATGGACGTTTAGCAAATATCATTGCACTTTTATTTTAGACTATTATATGGTCTATGGGGTGTTGTCGTGCTCCGGTAGTCTCTATACTTTAAGATTTAGGATTACTGGTGGTTGCACAATGTATGATTTTTTTGCTCACTGAGATAAGTGAATTCATTCGTTCTCAACATTGCGCAGCAGCACATTGTAAACTAAGCAGCGCAGCACAGTAGTGGTAATTGGTACACGATATTACTGTGCGAAGTGGTGGAACCAGGATTTTTGTTGGGGGAGTCCCTACTCCCCCAACAAAAATCCTGGTGGTATTGGATCTGACTAATGGGTCTAAAGTTAAATTTAAATTTGTCCTGGCTTGACCCTCAGATCCGCTACTCTTCTACTCTCCCTGGATCCGTTACAGAGAATGTGTGATCACAATAGTCGTACACAACACAACCACTACTACAGTGCTATTATGTGCAGTCCGACACTATACGCAGCAATAGATAGAACTGACGAACGATAGAAGCCAGCGCGACCCACCTGTTCGGCGTCCCGCAGCAGCACATCGTACGCCGTGCAGCGCAAGTTCCGTCGCAGCAGGTGTCGGTCGACGAGCGCGCGCACCGGCTCCGCGGCACGAAGCCCCACCACGGTGCTCACGCCGTCCGGTAGCGCCAGCCGGCACAGCGGTGGCGCGCCGCCTCCGCCCACCTTCACCACCTGCGCCACGACATTCGTTCATCTTGTGATCCAATTAGGATAACAGCTGCTTCACAATCGGCTTATATGTAACCAAGCAACAACTGTGTTTGTCCAGCTGTGATCGTCCAATTATGCTACGGCTATATCACCGAGATTCGCAGAAGCGGTGCTGCCTACCTATTGATTTCAGACCCGAATTTAATGCTAAAATAATTGCCAGAAATACAAAAAATGCTTCACGGTAGTAATGGGTGCATCGATGGTACCTCCCCGGACGAACCAGTGTTTACTATCTTGTAAATAAGGTAATTGCTACTTTGCAGCGATCGGCTACTTATATGTGGGGCGGAAGCTGTAAGGTATACACCAACATGGTTTTCGTTCAGAAAATAACATCAACTGAGTCAATTAACGTAGCAAAATTTCTTGCGTTTTATGACTACTTTAAGAGCAAACACCTTCAGTATTTTATCATCGATTGTAGAAGACATTGGCAATAATTCTCACGAGCGACGTTCTTATAACAGTTTCGTAAAATTTTCAGGTTCTAATTTTGAACATTTTCAAATCGACTACTCCAGATTTAAAAATACAACCAACATCTTCTAAATATAAACCAAAACAGACTTAATCGCTGTAAGATCGGAAACAAATATACATATCTAAAAATATCTGCTTGTGATGTCATTGTATTGTGAAATTGAAGGCAATATGACTCTATCAGCCGGTAATTAATGACGGAAAATCACGATTGCATATTCTAATATTTATTTTTGTTAAACATACGTACGCAACGCAGTGAAATGTTGATCATATATTAGTTATCACTAGGAACCAATATTTAAAGTAGCTGTTATCCGGAAAATCCGAAATATTATTCTTTACTGATCGCAAATGAAAAGCCTGAGCTTTGAAAGAAAAACGAAGAATTAATTCAAAACCTATATTTAATGCGTATCTACATCTATTATTGTTAATATTATATTGTAAATGAAAATTTCTGTCCGAGGCTCATATTATCGATTACCTATCGATTATTTTATTTTCATAACATAATAATATAGATAGTTTAACCTCAAAATGTCACATTAATTTCACATAAAATATGTGAAAGTTATTTATATAATTTTGTTACATAAACGTTGAGCCAGATTCACTTATTGTTTACGGACGTTATCAACGCCGGGCTGTGCAAACCTGTGTATTCCTGAACTCGTGTTGTGTGCTTTGACTTGGCACAGTTTATTCGCATGACTGTGCAGTTTTAGTCTCAGAGCGAATGCAATATTAAGGAAATTTTCATTAATTATGATGCAATATACAAATATTACACGACCTCCAAAAAAAGATTTGATAATCTAGTGGTAAAATGGCCTATACTTCGGATCTGGGATTGAATCCAGGCACTTGATTTTTGAAATCATAAAACAGAATTTAACTATCCCTTATTAATTGTCGATCTTAGACTTAATTTAACGTTATAGCAACGTCACTATAAGCCTTTTCGTTTAACTAACGTTTCTTTTCCTTTTCGCTAACTGGTGAGTAGTACAGTTACGAGTAGACCTTAAAGTTAAGTTACGAGAAGGTTCATATTCTAGTGTATATATTTATCAGTGTATATGATAGTGTAAACATTTTAAAATATTATTATTCATATAATTTTAAACTAATGTCATCGCGGAATTTACACCTATTTTTTATATAAAAAAAAATAAAAAAGAAAAACGAACTAGACGTAGGGTAGACCGACTCATCTGCCACTAATAACTGTCAAACAGTTTCTCCCCGCCACCGCAGTTTCGCCGTGACCAAGAGCCATGCAACTGGTTCGAAATATCGGCATATAAAAAACGCCTAATCGTGAGTACCCCTTGTATAATATAAAAAATTATTCATATATGCTGATCTGCGATCTAACTTATCAACTCACGTCAGTGATGACGGGTGCTTCCTCCTGTGCGGAGTCCCGGTCCCGTGAGGACGTCCTCAGTTTCCATAGCAGCGAGCTGCCGCTACGACGTCTCTCTGATGCGTTCGATGCCGACTTCTTTAGCTGTAATAATATACATCTTATATTCCACCTTTAAACTACATGTTAAAAAGACTAGTAAACGCAACAAACGTTCGAACGATTTATTTACGATTCACATTCTCAAAATTAAATGGCCTATAAATACAATAAAAAATCGGCCTCGTTTCTTCCATTTTCATTTTTCTATTTTCCTTGTCTGTACTTTATGAAGAGGTATGCGTGCTACATACAGATCGCACGTTCGTATGTTCCACGACACTAAAACTTCTTGTCCGTTATCAGTGCAAAGCATACATGCACACGCCCGCGCGTGTGCATATGTTCATGTGTGCATGCATGCGCGATGCATGTACGCGTGTCCCGCACAGATTGTGCTTATTTGTAATAGAATCATAGCACACTCGTATAAATTTCTAAGATTTTGAAACTATATAACGGCTTAACTTAATGTAATTTTCGGGATAGCCCGACTAGTTTCGGACCTATTAGAGTCCTTAATCATGAGCTCCTGCCAATGGCAAAGTGTAAACATTTCAAGTGTGTACCTATGGTTCGTAAGATTTCCTGTGCCAGACCAACGGACGGACAGACAGCGGAGTCTCATGAATAGGGTTACCTTGGCACCCTCCGGGTACGGAACCCTAGCCTTGGACCTAGGTATTGATCAGTGCACCTTGTTATTGATAAGTGTACCTTGGTAGGCGTGTTGGTGTCCGTGTCGGCGGCGTGCGGCGCGTAGGGCGGCGGCAGGCCGCGCAGGTCGGCGCGCGCGCACTCCGCGTGCACGCCCGAGCGCAGGAAGCGCGGGTAGCTATCGAACTTCATCACGTTGAAGATCTGCTTCTGGGCCTGTCGACAATCATTTGTGGTAATGACAAACTAACCATATATCGATATCGCCTCTGTTATTATATGTGGCAAACATATCGTCACGTTGACGTTGATGAAGTTCTTTTTTTAGAAAATTTGCGACTTTTTTAAAATACTTATATTTCCTTTTTTTGTAATCATTGTTTGTCTAAATGGATTGTGATTTATATGGATCCCTCTTGAATCCCTGTGTAGACAATTTGTCGACGTACCTGATTGAACAGATCGTGCGGCGGCGGCACTTGGTGCAGCCGCATCGCAGCAGCGCGCCGCGCGGCCGCGTCCACGTTGACGGGCTCCGAGGCGCCCTCCGCGAGGTGCCGCTGCCAAATCTCACCCGCGAGCGTACTCCGCGCGCTGTCCTCCTCGCACGACCTGTACTGCTCGCACGACCACCAGAACCTGCAGAAACATGACACATTTTTATTGTTGTTGAGATTTGTACCCACGATGCCTACACAGGAATGAGAGGAAGAAATTAATTTTGAAGCCTTTGTTTTTGTTGCCTTTGTTGATAGTTTTGTTAGCTTTTGCAAATGTTATGTCTTCCGGGCATAGTACTAGAGTTAGAGAAGGCCTTAAAACTTCTACTCAGAACTCTAAAGTGCTGTAGAGCACTAAAGCATAAAAATACGGCATAATATTACGATTGGATGAAACCGCGGACAAACCATAGTGAATCTACAGCATATGGTATTTAGGTTCCATATGCATATATGATACACTCGGGGAAGCGGTGGTACTGCTATAACTATTTCTCGCTTAATTATTGCGCTTTGTTGCATAGATGCGACTGTCGGCTCTCTTACATACGTATCTTCTATAGGAAGACCACATACGATCGGATGAACTGCAAGCTCGTTTGTTAAATAAATTTATAAAAGAAAGTATTACCGAATGTTCTCTGCTGCGAACTCCTTGGCGAGGAAGTGTGCGAAAGCGGCCGCGCCCGCGGGATCTGCTAGCAGCTGCTCCAGGCCGAGCGACCAGCGCGCTACACCACCGCCGCCGCCACCCACAGGGCCAGAGCCTTCGCTCATTTGCTGCAAACGAATATGTTCTTTATGAAACTAAATAAGCTGGTGGTAACACTAAATTGCTGGTGGTAAGCTCCCATCGTGTGAGCTGACTGGCTAGCGACCACTATCAGGCCGGAGTCTACCGTCAATAGCGACTTGTTGTGTTCCGATAGTGCGCCTGAGAACCAGAATCCCTTTTCCCACCCTTCCCATCCTGTCCATCCCATATCATCCCTTTTCCCTTTAAAGCCGGCGAGCATTGGCGACTCCTCTGGTGTTGCAAATATTCATAGGCGACGACGACTACTTACCATCAGGTATCTCGCCTGCCTCTTCGTTTGGCTAAAGCATAAAAAAAGAATAACTCGGTAATATTCCTACTTACTACTGCATAAAAACTTAATTTTATACAATATTACTGATTTCAAGGCATACCTGAATTTGATGTAATCCTACCAATATTAAAAATGTCTCTCTGTCGGACTGTCTGTTGCGTGTTTGTTCACGTCACTAAATTTGAAAATACTTATATTTTATTATTATGCAATGAAAAATGTATAATTTTA
>DWNK01000377.1:0-11987 GCA_018250315.1 Hyalothyrus neleus pemphigargyra | reverse complement strand
AAGTAGCACACGCAGGCCACCTGGTGGTAAGTGGTCATTGCCGTCCATGGACATCTGTAACCAACTCCACGCAGAACAGGAGTTCTATTTGCTCTGTCCTATCCTGAGGACTGAGATGGTCGCATCATGTGCCGGCATCCACACCTTTCGCCCGAAACACAAATTGCTTCACGGTAGAAATCGGTGTGGTGTGAACCACTTGAAACATACCTTTAAGATCGCAACACATCAGCCACTGGAAGAGAGTCGCTTCCTCAATCTTACCGCCTTGAGATTGAATCTTCTTTGGCTTTAGACACCAGCATCCCACTTTATTGTGACCTCTGAAAAGTAAAAAAACACAAAAAAATTATACAAACTACATTTCATTACAGAAATGTGATAATAAAAAAAAAACATTTTCTTTAAATATTTAAAGCATAGGTGCTTAAAAATGTAATATGAACTACTTAATTACACAAAAGTAATAAATTTAAAAAAATATTTATAAATTGTATTAAATAAATAAGGCATAGATACTTCAAATGAAAAATCTTCATTTCATTTCAAACTAATTATATTATTACAGAAAAAGTAAAAAAATAAAAAAATCATATTAATTTTTTTTATGTTTAAGCCTAAAGAAGAGGCCGGCGATATACCTGATGGTAAGTAGTCACCGCCGTCAGCTTCGAAGGTAAAAGGGATGGAACGGGATGTGAAGGATGGGAAGGGTGGCAAGAGGGACTCTGGCTCTGCGCCGGCCTACCGGAACACGACAAGTCGCTATTGACACTCCGGCCTGAGGGTGATCGCTACCCAGTCAGCTCACACGATGAGACCTTACCATCAGCGAACTTCTTTTGCTTCTTTGTTAGGCTTAAAAAATAGATTGTACTCACCTGACCATGGGCCTGAGCGGCGGATAGCCGGGCACCTCCACGCTGACACCGCTGCTGATGTAACAGTATGGGTCGGACGCCGTCTCGCGGCCCTCCCGCGACAGTGCGGCCAGGCGCCGCAGGATGACGAAGTCCCGCGGCGATATGATCCCACGCCCACCCCCAGCGGTGACCTGGTACGACAGGTCTATGCCTGGGGCGATTTCCTTCAACAAAATAACATCAATGACTGGTGAACACGAGAATAGTACATCATTGTAAATTATTGGTGAACACGAATACTCAGTCTACCGTCTATAGCGACTCCTCGATTTCCGGTACTGCACCTGACAGTCCCTCTTCCCACCCTTCTCATTCTTCCTATCCCATCCCTTTTCCTTCAAAGCCGGGGTAGCATTCCCTTGCAAATGTTTATATGCGGTGAATACTTAGCATCAAATATTTCGCCTGCCTCTTCGTTTGGTTTATACATAAAAAATACAATCGATGTACATCAAGTGAACCATCAAAAATTGAGGGAGTGTTTTATAAAAAAATATAACGTGGGCGGCAGCGAGATACCAGAGTAATCCGGCTGCCAATGCCAGGTATCGATGGCTGGATTAAAACACCATTTTCGCTGACGTTTAAGCATTTCACTCGAACCGTTCGCTTTTTAATGATAGTGGCACAAGCTTTTTGAACTCAGTTTTCGTAATGCTTCAAACGATAGACTGGTGCAGTTAGGCATACGGACCATTGACATTAATAGGTATGGTCACTGCAGATAGATAAAAGATTTTGGTATGTAGTTGACACAATGACAATATGCATTAACTTCCAAAGCTTCACGATTTACAGTGTTGAGTTGCTGAGTAAAAAAGTTACATGAAGCAAGATATGTTATTGAAAGTATAATGAAAAGTGGTCAATACTATTTAAGAAAACGCGAATACGTATAAAAATGTAATGCGAACAAAATAGAACGCCCCTAAAATTAATATTTTCGCAACGTTAAGTGAATTTACATCATATATTTATTTTACATTTATTTATTTATTTTCTCATATTTTTGTATACCTATCTCATGAAAAAGTGAGGTAATTGTCGACCTAACTCATGTTTTAATAAAAGAGTGGTGACCCTAGTGTTACATGGTTCACGAAAGAGGAAAGTAATTCAGGAAAGATTTCTGGATTCAGGAAGCAGGTAGGAAGTAATTAAAGACCCACTCTTGCAGTAAAACTCAATTGCCCTCAGGGATCCATCGGTCTTGTGAGTAAATGGGAGAACTACATATTCGTATGTGACAAGAATTCTGATATCCAGATGGCTTACAATCATAATCTGTCTGGATGCCTGGGCTTTGTGTTGATACGCTTCGTGTTGTCGATATAATGAAAAACGATACATAAATAAAGATACAATTCAGCGAAACCTGGGCTCGAATTGTTTACCAGATATTTAGCCGGAACTTGAAGTACTTATTATTATATATTATGCTTATTTCACAAATTATAATACATAAAAACTTTTTATATTATTCACTTGCTTCTAGCTGCCCCCCCACCCCACATCACATAGGGGTTGATTTTGAAAAAATGAAAACAAGTAGCCTCTATTCACTCCCATACTTGAAACTATATCCATGTTAAATTTCATTACATTCGGACTTGGAGCTTGGTCGTGAAAGTGTAACAGACAGACACAGACAGATAGCCAGACAGACAGACAGAGTTAATTTCGCATTTATAATATGGATTTTCTTCTGTAAGGCTCTTAAAAACGATTGATTCGATTTTGACGGACGATTTACTGGAGGGTTCCCTCACATAGGCCTCACCCATATTTATACACTATTTTATTCTAGAAATCTTAGTGAAAATTCCGTGACAAAGTCGAGAGTAAAGTCCTAAGCCTCCTAATAGTTACACGCAATACTCCAATACAGTGACGAAACATATTTGACAGGTTACACAGAATGCGGATAGGGAATCGATGTCAGACAGGTCCATAAAACTATAAATAATAAATATTCGCGGCCATAAAATTTTATGTTGTTAGGAGCGTTGGCTTCATGGTGTAGGTACATCAATTGTTCTGCGGCATGGCGGAACACGCCCACCGTCGGCACGAAATATAATTTTAGCGTATTGCAAGGAAATAGCGGAAATAATAGCTGAATTTGTATTCATTACTACAATATGACCTACACTGAACATGTGTTTTATGCATTGTCATCAAGCATACTACATGAAGTCTGGGTTAAAATTAAATATGCATACATACATATATATCTCTTTCTTTCTCTTTCTCGATCTTTTTTCAATTGAGAGATTGAGATTTTCAATCTTCGTATAGTAAAACTTATTTGAAATTGGTTAACTTAATAGTAACGGTTACGCGAGTTAGGTTCCTGAACACTCATAAACATGTGTTTTACACAATGCATAAATAAATAATGAGAAACAGGAGTTCTACCTGGGATAGATCACAGACGCGTTCTACTTTTATTTAAGTATTTATTATTTACAATACAGCATCTTTATGAACGTGCCCTTACATCGTCTACAACCTGAACGGGTTATTGAGTTTTGGAATCGAAGGCTCACGTTTGTAACCCAATATAGTGCAATATTGTCATGTTTTATCGCAAAACCGGGTGAAATATTGTTTTATACTGTTTTTCTTCAATAACCGGCCTACGAAATTTCATTTTCTTACCATTTACCAATTATTTTAGGTTTGTCGCTTTCGAGAAGAGCATTTTCACACGTTTTTGTATGTGTAGACGAGATTTTATAGCTGCTTGTACAATCTATATTATATATATATACATATATTAGTTTATAATTTTGTTGAAATATTTCATACAAGTTCCAGGTAAGCCAAAAAGCTCCTTTACTTCTTAAGATAAATAATAGTGCTTATTGAGCTACAATCAATAAAAAAAATACATACAACCGAACATAAAACCTCCTCCTTTGTCGAAGTCGGCTAAAAATACAAGATTCTTAGTTGTCATTGATTTACTTATGTTTATTTGGCTAGAGTATTAGGCCATACATTGAATGTACGACCATCAAAACATTTAATGGGATGCAATTGAAATTATATTTTAAAGTTTATTATTAAAGTTGCTTATTAAAGTAATTTATAAGGAGGGTCCACGTTTTCCTTTCGCATTTTTTCTTTACAGTTAACGAGCTCTGGTACCAAAATAGACTTACAAAGACAAGGCGTATGACTTCCATTATGCTCTTGATAGGATAATGTAGTCTTGCTTAAATTACAATAGCACAACATTGCTATGACGTCACTACATACGATTTCCATTGTGTTCGTGACGTAGCATGCGATGATGTGGGTTACACGATACCTCTCCGTAGAGCCGACATTATGCAGATAAATTGCAGCTGTCAGTCAGTTAGCGCTGACTAATTAGTCGGAAGACGTAGCGAGGGCGGAGAGGTTTAGTTATTTCTACGGTGTTTCGAAAAAACGTCTATTTTTTAAAGATTTTTGTGCCACTATCAATTACAAAGTGTATATTACCTTATATTTATTGTTAATCCATACTAATAAATAATATAGATGCGAAAGTAACAACTCTGTCTGTCTTTACGCTTCTACTACTACTACGGGGATACTTCTGGATCGAGTGTAATGAAATTTAATATGGAGATAGTTCGAAATATGAAGATGAACATAGGCTATTTTTATTCCAAAAATCTACCCCCATGAGTGTGAAGTGGGGGGGGGTTGAATCATTATATGAAGTTACACTTCTACGTTAGAACAGGAGAAATAGTCAGAATCATGTAGTGCACGCGGGCGAAGCTGCAGGCGGAAAACTAATGTTATATGTTTTTACCTTTATATATTGTATATATATAATTATCCATTATCTTTGGCATTATTTGTATACATGATCATTAACAAATATAGTTTCCTGTGGTTTTATTTCAAATTTAAAAGTAAAACTACTATACATTACACAATGTTTTTATAATCGTAAATATACTTAGTCGAATGTACCTACTCGTATGTATATATATTTGGTATTCAGGTACTGAAAAAAATACTTTAATAAAGGTGCATGGTATGATAATAAAGATGTATTCTGACATTGATTTTATTGTAGACGTGTACAAATATAACATATTAATTTAAGATTATCAGTCAGTCCACATTAAAGCAGCGTATTCTCGAAGCATTCCATGGTTGTGTGAAGAGACCCGAGCTCAAAAGTAGAACACGAAAAAGGTTAAAATCGTTAATTATTTTTTTTATCTAAATATATGCAATAAAACCTTTTTTATAAAAACTTATTTGGTTGGTAATAACATTAAAGTATGCAGCTTGGATAATATTCTGACGTGACAACATAAATGAGTTCAGCGCACATCGCGGCAGAGCTGGTATTATGTAGATGAATTGCAACTGACTCAGTCTGTTAGCGCTGACTAATTAGACGGAAAACGTAGCGAAAGGAGAAAACGTTTAGTTTTTAACATTTGGTATTTAAAGAGTTCTCTTTTTATAATATTTCTAATTTTCACATCGTAACTGTTGTTGAAGTATCGGGATTTTCAAATCAAAGTTAAGTTATTATTTAGTAACTTACTTCTTAAAATTAAAATATGTCAATAACCGGACACTTATTTGTAAATAATATAACACGTTATAACAATAATGTAAAAATATAAATGTTCAACCTATTGTATTAATCTCCTTCAAAACACTAGACAGTGTGAGATAGATCCAATAAAAAAATACATACAGCCGAACATTGAACCTCCTCCTTTTTCGAAGTCGGTTAAAAAATATTTGTTAAATAGACAATTGTGAAGTCGGCGCTAATGACACACTTTCATGATCCAGTTTGACAAGAACGTAACATAATTTAAGTTACCTACATCGAAGAATAAAAAACTCAAATCTTACTATCTTCCGGTTTTTTATGAAATCAAAGGTTTTCTAACTAATAAGTCAAAATAATATTGATCCGTGCATAAACTTAAATTTTTCATAATAAAATGGACGTATTCTGGTATGGATTAGTTTTCAGGTACCTTTGAAGCTGCCAGTCTGCCTCGCAAACGTGGATTCTTCTAAAATATTCAACTCCCTTTCCGAGCCTTAGAGGTCAAAGCATTTTCATCTTTTAACATGTTTTCATTCTCGTCGACGAATTTACCAAATCACATATTGTTTTGGTATATAATTTTTTTTTATTTAAACTTTATATTTGTAAAAAAATTATTTTGTCTGTCCGTATCCTTATCTAAGGTTTTTTTTTTGTGTATTAGCCAAACAAAGAGGCAGGCGAGATACATAATGATAAGTAGTCACCGCCGCCACCTATGAACATTTCCAACACCAGGAGAGTCACGAATACTGGCTTTGAAGGAAAAGGAGACGGCATGGGATATGAAGGATGGGAATTTATGATTATTCGTTTATATTCTGTCCATGTATGCGTTGCCGATTTAATTACCTGCATCCTGCTAACAGCATAATCTGACCACGATATGCTACTTAAATTAATAAAAATGTCCCTCAAATTGAACAATGCGCTGCCTGGTAAACTAATTAGTACATTGATGATATTTATTATGCCAGAAACTTCTTCTGTTATATCTGATTTGAAGATAAAAAGAACATTTTATTTCCCAGTAACCTAAAAAAATGTAATCCAAGTAAACATAACTTTTTCCTTGACATTACAATAAGCAGTTACGAAAACAGAAGTGTAATTTTAAATATATTGTAAGCCGATGCTTACCGAACCCTTTTACCAAAATAAATAATTTCTGATTCAAAAAGAATTCTAATCACCAGAAATCGACTCCCGTAACGGCATCCGCCAGCCTGGGCTTTTCCAAATAGTGATTTGTTCTCAGCACACGGCACCCTTTATAAAGATTTGTTCACAATACACCATAGGTGTAAGTAACTTTTAGACAAACACTAAAACAAATCACTGCATTCGATTATACACATTGAATGAGTTTATAGTCGAGATAAAAGTTTGGTATTTTATCGACAGAAAAAATAAATTTGAAAAACAAAGTTATTTATGCAGTCAATATATCTTGTACGAGTATGCGTTGATATTCCTTGTCTTATAAACGTATCTTACTTAAACTCAAATATACTTCAAAACTAAGTTTTGGGAGAAAGCAGTATATTTTCTCGATTTTACACTCGTATATCTAGTACAATAGTGACTAGAAAAGTGGATGCACTAAAAAAGGAAATAATTTTGGAAATTGCACCACTAAGGGGGTAAAATAGGAGTTGAAAATATAACAAGAGTGAAGTCGCGGACAGGATGCAGTTTAATAAAGTTCTTGAGCCTTTTGATTCGCCATTTAATAGACGAACTTATGTCATTTCTTTTTCAATTGCATAAAAAATTGAAAATTCAATCTAAATATTTAAGTTGAGTGTTCGGTGTGAACACCCCCTTGGAACAGGTACGCTCTCGTTTACCCTCCGCGTATGAATGTTTATCTCCAGGAATTTTCCTTTCCTTTTTTATTTCATTCCTTCCCTCTGAATGAATAAATAAAGAGAATCGACGCCTCTTCTAATTGAAGTCGAGTTGTTCGCGCCACCCCAAGATATATTCCTAATGTAAGTAATGTATGTAATATTACACCTACCTGATTTGAAATGGTAATTTATCGGTTACAAGTAACTAAGAAACTAATAGTTAGAAGAGCTCTGTTTTGTTAGTTCGGAAATTATAAGTACTTCAGAGTAAGCACTTTGTTGTTAAGTTTTCATTAGCAAACTGGGGACCGCTTATACAATTATAAAGTTGCTCTATCAACTACAATTATTTTTTATTTTTTAAATGGTTTAAAATACTGCAGATAATCAAATTTTGAACAAAGCCATGGACATCCACTACAAATCTCAAACAAAAGTCGAACTCCTATCAGATGTCGCATCTTCTTTACAATATTGATGTAGCAGCAAACTAGATTGACGTGAACACCAAAGTGAGTTGTCACTGCCGTAATTACCGTGTGTAAGCAACCCCAAGTAGGACAGGAATTCTACCAGAAGACGATTCGTTGCCACTCCTGAGGACTAATATGGAGACTCATGTGAGTGCCGGCAATCACACCTCATCTACTGAAACAAGCACTTCTCAACAGAGCATGAGAGAAGCATTTGTAAATATTTACTGACATTCGGACTTTGTACTTCATTTCCATAGAGAAAAACAGAACTACCTACATAGAACCACTTACTTGAAACAACCGAATTTAATTCTGAATTGCTAGCCAGTGAATTTATCTGCGAAAGTGGAATAACTAGGTGGAAACTCGTTCAATGTTCAACTCATATGGGAATCGGATCGTAAATTCAAAAAAACTGGAAAATACCGAGTTACACAACGCATTTTGCATGCATCGAGTGAAATAATTTAAACATTTTAAATTAAAAATGTTTTAATTTTATTGTTTTGTAGTTGCTGTTTTTTTTAACTTTATTTTTTTCCATTTTTGTTAATGGTTATATAAATACTCATAACTAACAAAATATAGAATGAAATTACAACATATATAAATGTAATTCATCGTTATATTCATATTGTTAGCTAATTCTTTTAACTTAGGAGTCCTATTATTTTAAGAAATTCGGTTACTTGTTCATCATCCAAGACAAAATACTTTTTTAGAGTTATATAACATTTTAAGGTAAACAATCTTGAAACTAACTCCACGATTATCTAGTTTAGACTGGTGGGATTTAGAATGGATGGTTTCACCCCCATTCATTAATGTCTAACATCATCAATTAACAGATTGAAAAATTAAAAAAAAAAATACTATCCCCAGGATATTAAAATTAAACATTAAAATTTTCCGCATCTAAAATGTAAAATATTGCACACACTACGACCAATGAATAAACACAATAAGTAATGTGCTCCATGCGACCGATAATCCCGAAATAACTTTTCGAGCTCTCCACCAGATTATATTCCCTGAGGTGACACATTTTTATTACGTATTTTTAAAACACCATTCATTTGAGGGTTAAATGTGCTTAATATTTCAATGATTTTATAGCATTTCAGTTCTTGCTTTCTTTTGATTTAATAATATAAAGGTAAGTATGCCTTTTACGTGATTGTTTATATTTTTGTGAATTGCTTAGGAAGAAAGATTTTGATATAAAATTTATATTGAATTAGAAAAATAAGTATAAATTGAAAATTTATCGAAACCCTGGTGGCATAAATATCCTCTTTTTCTACCTAAACATGACTCCTCTGCAGTAAAATGTTGAAGAGTTAGGTATCCGTGATGCTGCAGCATTATGTCAAGGTCCCTGCAATATTCAAAAAATAAAAAACTAATTATTAATTTAAAAAGAAACTGCAATAACATATACAAAGATATAAACAACATCAACAACAGACAGCAAGAAACAACACATATCAACATATTATTCAAACAGTATTCTTACAATTATCTTGAAGAACCAAATTTCAAATCGGACATTTCAGTCCAAACCAAATTAAAATTATAAACTATTTTCGTTAGATTTATTTGGTTGGGCTCTGTTAGAATAGATTGTTTGCCCGTTACCCAGTATTTACCACAGCACTAAAACAACGTGGTGGAGGATGCTCCAGGCCTTACGTACTTGTGACAAAGGAGTACGCATTACGCATAACTCAGCAGTACGCATAAAAATCCCCAACGATAATATCAAATTGTAAATCAACTTCATTATAAAGGAGCTACTGCTGACGCGCTCGCCATATTTTATCACTGCGCTGACTGAAAATAGATTAAATCACAAACACTAGAGGTGGGAGCGGGTGAAATCAAAATTCATAGCTGCAAGCGTTTTTGAAATATAGCACTTTGCATGTAGCGTTAGTTGAGAGCGGGTGGCATTGAAACGGGACCCAAATGGAATGAAAACATTCGAGTTTCGTTTTCAGTCATTTAATTAGCACGAATTTTAACCGGCGCCGCCATGTCGCCTCGGAACTCGCCCACCCGTAGTACTCGTTCTACTCGGTAACGTTACTTAGCGGTTATAATACCTATTGGACCTTCAATACATAAATAAAGTCACATTTAAACAAATGCTGTGTTGGGAACTCAATTCCAAGTACGTCCGTTGTAAAGGAAAAGATGGGAGTTGACGATTAAATGTTTTTGTGGTCCCAGTGTAGCGCTACTTATTTTTTTTATGTGAAAGCCAAACGAAGAGTCAGGTGAGATATCCGATGGTAAGTAGTCACCGTCGCCTATGAATATTTGCTATAAATATATGATAGAATGGGATGGGAAGGTTGGGAAGTGGAACTCTGGCTCTCAGACGCACTACCCAAATACAGCACAAATCGCTATTGATGGTAGACTCCTGCTTGAGGGTGGTCGCTAGCCTGTCAGGTACAATACCACCAGCAAATCATCACCACCAGCACCACACCTATATTGTGGATGATATAACTATCATTATAAGTCCCCAGTTGATGGTAGTTTTAGGTGAAAAAAATCTGAACTTAATATCATATTTTTGCGTGACCATTTGCTATTTAGGTACAAAAATATTATATTACCTGGAAATTGGTTAAGCTATGCAGTTCAACGCTTTCATTTCCCACTAAGGTACAATCATTTCAATGTACGATGTCTTTTTATTTTTTTAAACATTTTTGAACTACTAGCCCAAAAAAAGGTTAACATTTACTGGATCAAACCTCGTTAAATTCCTCTAATTGCTAAGTTAATCGATTAGTTACAAAACACTTTTGTAAATGTAATTAATATTCGTAGGCAAATGGCAATATACTCGCACTGAAATAAAATAATTCAATTTGACAGTAAAGTGGGTAAAATCGACTGTAATTTTATTATGAAGATAAAATTAATTTAACCTCTTAACAAAATAAATCCCTTAATTCAGTACTGACACCTCACGTCCTGTAATCCGATGCAGAGTTGGGAAGTCATTGCGCGATTATCTGCCTTGTGGAGCAGTAATACGTTAATTTAATTAATGAGTGCGCCATTTAAACATTGACGCATAGCTTACTTAGTTGGTTAATGATTCTTACTTACATTTTATATAACAGTTTACAAACTATTGATTGGGCGATTAGTTTTGCTTAATTTGCAGTTTTATTCTTATATTTAAGGAGCATGTAGTCGTCCTGATGGTAAGTGGTCACTGCCCTCTATGAACATCTGGTACATGAACAAGTCAATGTAGAACAGGAGCCCTACCAGAACTTGATCATAGATTAGAGGGTCGCCTCAAATCTCATATGTAAGTGAGTCAGCAACCAACCTTTCCGCCATAACGCAAGATTCGATTTACAGGCGAAAAGAGTCAGATCATATTTTACCTGGCAGACGATGTACTCAAAAGTATGTAGTAATCACAAGATATGTTATTAACTTGTTCCATCTAATTCTTACAAGAGTTTACCGATTGAAATGAGATTTTAACATAAAGATGAAAAAGAGATACAAGTTTTAAATATGTATAATTATTTAGATGATGGAATACTAATTTAAATTATGTATGTATACTTAAAAAGTATTGCTTATTAACTGTTAGATATATTATAAATTATTAGATAAAGAAACGTGAGAAATGCAATTAGCATAAGTATTGTAACGATGTTAAATTATCGCCAATGTTTGCGAAGATGTATGAAATGGTCAGTTAAGAGTCAGTGTTGGCCGCCAAATTTCTCCAATTTACGTAGACAGTCTGCCGTTAAGATTATGAAATTATGAAATCGCTGCCGACCGAGATCTGTTCCCAGGGACCGCCATAAATCGACTGACAAATGTTCGCCTTTCTACTATTGCATTCTCTAAATATCTGGCATCGTAAACACAAAAGCTGAGAATAATCTATTCTGGTACTCCTCAAAAAGAGGTGAGTTGAGATTATAATTGATAGTTGTTGACATTTTCATTGTTTCTATATTTGTTTATCGCCAATGCTCGCCGGCTTTGAAAGTAAATGGGATGTAATGGGATGTGAAGTATAGGAAGGGTGGGAAGAGGGACTCTGGCTCTCAGGCTCACTACCGGAACGCGACAAATCGCTATTGACGATAAACTCCGG
>DWNK01000376.1:0-11991 GCA_018250315.1 Hyalothyrus neleus pemphigargyra | reverse complement strand
ACATGGTAGGTTTAAGACAGTATTGTGGACGTTGTAATGTGGTGAAATATTACAACATATGAATGTTGTGCCACCATACATATATATGTATGGTACTTATTTTTATATTGTTCGGTGGTACGGAACCCTATGTGCGAGTCTGAGTCGCACTCGACCGTTTTTTATTCCAATTCGAAGTTTCTGTTACAGTCAAGTTACGCACTTCGAGAAGTAGTCAAATGTTATCGTGTGACTGGAATAAGGAATCTGAGGGACTCTAGGAAGGGTTGTGTTTGTGATCTGTCGAAATCGTGGAATATTCTCGCGCCGAATTCCTTTTAGAATGTAACTTTGACTTTCAACAATAGATTATTTTATATTAATTTTAACGGACTTCGAAAATAAGGTGGTTCTAATTTCGGCTGTTTGTTTTTTTTTAGTATGTCCGCCGATATCTCCGTTATATTTTAGTCTTTGTAAATATTTGGGACTATTTATATATAATAATTACTTAATTTTTGTAGTGTTAGTGTTCCATAGGTACCCAAAGGGTGCCAACGGTACCCTATTACTGAGACTCCACTCTCTATCCGTCCGTCCGTCTGTCACAGGATTCTTCTTCTATCTTCCGAACCGTAATAGACTCTTAAAATTTTCACACATTCTAAGTATATGCCGCTACACCAATAAATATAATAAGAATAAAAATATGCCCCAACGCGTCTACGTATTGTCTAAATTCTCAAATTAATTTGTTATTGAAACGGGTATAAGTATATATTTATTATTTCGGTAAATTGTTTCCCTGCGCGATCGTTTGCTCAGGCCATTCAGGGCCGGGCCATTCATGAAACATTCATTTATTACAAAGAGATTCGCGCCAGCTCTGGTCGGTACCGCTGTTTTAATCCTATATATTATTACTTAGCTCCTGAATGCCTGCAAACAGAGGGTCATATCTGTTTCATAGCGATCAAAATCTTCAAGCTTTGAATATTCGTGGTTTAAAAATTTCGGTCGGCGGCAAAGACTATGAAGTCTATTGACTGGTCATAG
Organism: Hyalothyrus neleus pemphigargyra; assembly: GCA_018250315.1. NCBI lineage: Eukaryota > Metazoa > Arthropoda > Insecta > Lepidoptera > Hesperiidae > Hyalothyrus > Hyalothyrus neleus. The sequence goes on along the minus strand of DWNK01000376.1, from coordinate 10,956 downwards.
CACGTAAAATAGCAGTTTAAAAACACTGTTTCAACTGATTGTCATTTGTCATAACTAGTGCACGTATCCGTATAAAATTTTTAAATCCATTCTTGTCATTGGTCGTGGATTATATGACGACGAATCAAAACAAATCTTTTGTCAAGCAATGAAACGAGATCCCTCAAAATTATTGTAAAAATCTAGCGATATAAAGTTTCAAATTCCGGAGTTTAAGCATTCTATTCACCCATTCTATTTGATAAGTGATAAATTATCCAATTTAATTTGATTTCAAACTTACCTTTTCGATTTAGCAATCGTGGAATATTCTCGCACTGAATTCCTTTTAACAATAGTGACTTATTCCTTTGACTTTCAATAAAGCTATCTTACTAAGGCTTAAAACACACGAAGCCAGTTCGGGCGAAGTGATATTTTTGTTGTGAATAGATCGCAGTGAGCCACTTCTGCCTTTGTCATATGTAGCGACTGTAATTTAAGAGAAATCCTTACTTAAGTTTAGCTTATTTAGTACTAGTCTCCGCCCACTCCCCGGATACTTGGAAATTTGTTAGTCTTTGCAAAAACGGCTAAACGAAATTAGATGAAATTAAGCACACAGATAGTTTATACTCTCGATTAACATATATTTTTATAGTGGTAACAAAATTCTGTGGGATAATTTAATGTCCACGCGAGTAAAACAAGGAACTAGTAAAATAAGTATATACCTACTCGTATGTCAAATTCGATAAAACTGTTAGAGTTATTCCTATTTCCAATAACCTATATTTTCCGATAAATATTGCGGCTTGCATATTTCAGTTCTGCCAGAACTGTCACATTCCACGTTTATCCATATCGGGATATTTGTATTATTTAAATGAACGCTTTGCAAGGAATTTCAAAGATAAGTTTTAAAATATATATTGGTGGTAAGAGGGTGGACAGCTGGGGCCACCCCCAGTCTACCATCTACCGTCAATAAGGACTTCTCATGTTCCAGAACCCTTCTTCCTACCCTTCCCATCCTTCTTATCCGAACTCATCCCTTTACCTTCAAAGTCGGCGTATATTGGCGATTCGTATGGAGTTGTAAATGTTCATAGGCGGCGGTGACTCACCATGAACTATTTCGCCTGCCTCTTCGTTTGGCTTATACATAAAAAAATGTATCTATACTTTATTTATTATGATTCATTTATTATAATATACTTTATTGTTCATTTTTCCGGGTGAGTCTGTAATATTAAACGCATTAACACAGGCGCAAGATATATTATTTACGACTAGCTGCAAGACCGAGTTAAGCTCGGGATTATACTATTCAAGATATATATTATATAACAGACTTCTGGTAAATATAACGTTTTGCCTGAATGTCCCCTTTAGAAATATCGTGAGAAACTCTATACGAGTAGACCTGCGAGGTTTACAAAACAGAATAATTTTCAGCTCAATGCGATTTCATTTCGTATTTTTAATTTCTTTGTACCTTCAATTACACGCTGTACATGTTACATAAGTAGACCAAATAAAAAAATCGGTCATGCACGTCGTCGTACTCATATACGAATTGTTATGTACAATATTTTTACTTTGTTTTATTTTTAATTTTTTATTATTTGTGGTTATAGCGGCCACAGTGAAACATATCTACTTAATACGGTTCGTAAGATAGAGCCTTGTGACAAACGGACGAACAGACGGCGGAGTCTCAGTAATAGGGACCGTTAGCACCCTATTATCTGTATATTTTGAACTGTAATAGCAGTTTCACAGAACGTGTATTATTATGGCCATTAAAATAAAATTAAAAACAGAAAAAGTGACACTAAATATTAAAAAAAAATCAACCGTACATCCGTACCACCGAAAATATATTATTTTCGGTGGTACGGAACCCTTAGAATGTGAGGGTAACTCACGCTTGGCCGATTTTTTTAACCTTCCGTTCCGAAATTTGCCACTCTGGACCTGGCAACACGACGCAGAATCCCATTCATGCAATACTTGCAGTTATACATTAGACACCTTACTTCTAGTAAGCCGCCACTTGTGTAGCAATGTTAATTGATTTCATCATTTTTACAAGGATGACTGGATAGATTGTTGTATGTAATTTAGTCTAGGCTTCAAGGAGATCAACATTATTACACTGTATAACAACTACAGCGATATAACATTTCACTTTTCTTCCTATTTAGAACAATTAAGAGCAACAGCCGGCACGAGTGTTGAGTCTAATGCTTATTGATCGGTTTGACGTAAACCGCGCGATTACCCACGCGATTGATGTTCGATCGAACTCTATAACTAATTTTTCTATCCCTCGGGAACAGTATTTTTTTTATAAAAGTTTCGCTATGTACTCTTCTGTATAACCTACCCCTGACAATGCGTGTACTAAATTTCATGATGATCGGTTGAGTAGATAAGGCGTGACGGTATAACCAGTAAACAAAACTTACAATTATATTTTGTATAAATAAAGATTAAGTATTTAGTAATAAAACTTATAGTAGGTACTTAGTATACTTTGACATTTAATTCCTTTGTATTTGAATAATGCTGAACGCATACATTCTGATGTGAACAATATTTCTCGGCAGTATTTTTGTGATTCCCTCAGGACTTGTTCAATTTTCCGGGATCATAAATATCTACTTACCTTATGCAGATCCCCATGACACATACAGTTACGTAAGGAATAAACAAACCAACAAAGTGACTTTCTCATTTTGAAGTATTAGCTACAAGTAACAGGATAAGGGTTGGACTGGGACTAGTGCGGAGTAATTTTATGGTGAAAATGCATTAGTTCATTATCATCAGCCCATTATTGTCCCACAGCTGGGCTCAAGCCTTCTGTCAGAATGAGAAAGTTTGATCTATAATCTAGGACACCTAGTCCGATGAGGATTGGTAGTATTTAGTCTTTACAATTCTTCGAGTACTTATAATTTGGAATCTGCATATACCTATATTGGTTCCTCACTATGTTTTCAAATCCTAGGTAGTTCCTGTGATATGTCGAATTCATTTATTTATCATTTTCTTAACGATGAAAGAAATCCTCGTGAGGAATTCTGCATACTTTGAAGTTCTACAATATGTCCAAAGCGGTAAGAGTGAATTGCAATAAATTAGCTATTCTTCAAGGAGATGCATTGGTGACCACTTTAGTGTTGATCTATATAAGATAGTGACTACTTACTATCAGGTGGTTCGCCAGCTTCTTCGCTGCGTTTGATGCGGAAATAAAAAAAATCATAGCCCAAATATAACATTTGCTCAATGCTACTTTCTATTAGCAAAATTTTTATGTTCTAAAAATCTATCACTAATAAACACCGATTACCTCCCACTTCCGAAGTACACGTTTTCCTTATAATTGATGTATACACAATAAATGCAAAACGCCTCAAACATACCATACATACCAACCGGCTAACCTGAGTGTGCCTTATAGTCATTCAACACAAACTAGGCCGCTCGTTCATTTTACGTTCTGACAGATAAATGCATTTCACAAACCGCATTTGGCGCATACCGTAGAATGAACTACGTTTTTCAAATGTATTAATTCACAGATGACGTTAATTCGTGATGACGTAAATGACAAAATATTGTAAAGATGATGATATATTGTAAAATTGTAAAGATCCCATTCGTATGCTCGAACGTATGAAGTAACATTATAATAATACTGATAATCACATGGTAGTTACCCCCTGGTCAACTGTTATCTGGTTCTCTGGTTGAGATGAGGATGATCCACATTTGAAAGCATTCACATTCGAAAGCATCAATTCTGTATAAAGTCCACCAATTATTTTAGTGAATATATTCTATTTTTCATATTTGAAAATTCTCTCATCAAGGGAGGTTGCCAACGGCATGTTTTTATAGCGATAGCTCAAGTCCAAATGACCAAAAGTAGCGATGCAATCACGATGCAGACGCTCGTTCTCAAATGCGCTGCCAAAATCACCATGAGCGACCTCTCTAATAGTTCCGGAGATTAATTCCCACATCCAAAGTACTAATTTCCTCTGTACAATATTAGTGTCGACAATAAATACAGAATGCCTTGGGTACTACATATATTGTGGTAACCGGCTAACCTGGCTGTGCCTACACAATCTAGGCCGCTCGTTCATTTCATTCTACGTTCTGACAGATAAATGCATTTCACAAACCGCATTTGGCGCGCGCATGCGGTAGTATAAATTACGATTCAAGTATATTAACTTACAGGTAATATTACTTCAATGTTTTGTATCTGTGGTAGTGTCTGTTGCATATAACTTGTTATTTGAAAATATGGAAAATTTGAAACACGATGAAATCATCATCAACATCCTTTACTGTTGAACTGTCTGGTTCAGAAGTGAGAAGGATCTCATTCAAAGTAAAAGTAAATTATCCTTAATTTTTATATTATTGTAATAGTGATTAGTTTAGTGATTAGTATATGATTAATTTATATTATTTTAATAGATGTGATTAGCTACATTTGGGAACTGGGACATCGTAATACTTAACCACTGGGCTGTAAATTGCTTACTGTGATATATGACACCATAGTTGGTAGAGTAATTATTTAGGTGTTTTAACTAAATGCTTTGAAAAAGTTGATAGAGTACCGTCGTTAAAAGCATAAATGCGTTAAATTACTAGATTATTAAATATTTCACGTAAATCTGCAGTTATTATATTCCGGGCCTACCGGTGACCACAAAGTCTGTCGCGGATAGCCGTCCGACACAATATAGACCGCTGGTACGTTTATCGTTCCGACGCGTAAATGGATTTTGCAAACCAAATTTGGTAATACACGCCCAAATTTAATATTGCATGACACAATACAATAAAAGTAAAAAGGTAAAGAAGGGCATCAAATCAGAAAAAGCTTATATGCTTATAATGCCACACAGCTATTAAGTTTTTTTATGTACCAAAATGACACTTTATCAACAAATGAATATCACTGAATATCTAATTTATATGGGATATTTTTTGTTATCATTTAATTTTTTTGTTTTAAATATTTTGGGGCTACCGACGACCACTAACTCTGTCGCGGATAACCGTCCAACACAGAGTTTGTGGTCATCAGTAGGGCCAAAAGTAAATAGATTATGTTTACCAAATATTATTCTAGTCTTCCTATCCTACTTAATTTTCCTATCCTAAATATAGGAAATATTTATTAATTACTAGCATTACTTGTAGCATTAAAAATGCGATAATTTGTTTGGATGGATAGATGGGTGTTAGTCTTTCACGCAAAAATAGCTGAACGGATTTAGATGTTTAGCGCACAGATAGTTTATAACCTGGATTAACATACTTTTTATTTCCCGCCCCGTGGGATAATTGTGGACTTTAGTCCACGCGAGCGAAGCCGCGAGCAATATTAGTGTATTTCGTAGTATTAGTATTAGGGGCCTACCGGCGACCACAAACTGATGCGGGTAGCGGTACGACAATATCTAGGTCACTGCTGCTTCATGGTTTTGATGAGTAAATGGATTTTGCAAACCAAATTTTGTAATAAAAGCCTAAATTAAGTAAAGCCTGTTACAACACCAAAGTAAAGACAAATGGTTAAATAGAGAGTCAAATCCAGAAACAGCGTTTTACCTTAATATTAAATGTTTGATTAGTCGGAATGTAGTTTGCTAAATTTGTAATTCTTTTAAATATGTTCGATATAGTAAACATAATTACATATTTAATAAAATGTTGATTTTATAAAGTCACGACCTTCATTGTTTAGAGCAGTAAAAACCATAGAGTTTAAACTTAGTATAGATGCCATGTCTATGGTTTAAACAGAGAGTAAAAATCTCATATAGTTGTCAAATAATGTTTTTCGCGTTTATTTTTTGATAGCATGAAAAATATATTATTAGTACCTATCAAATATATTTTTGGAATGATACTTTGATTCAAATAAATGAGTATTGATATAACTGTCGTTTACGTTTATCGAGTAAGAATAAAAGGCAGACAGATACGTTTGAAAAGAAACGTTCCTAATGGTCATAAGATTTTCTCAAGAGATTTCAATCTGACATTTGTACAAAAAACTCAGTGGGAGCGTCATTTGTACCGAAAGTATTTGTTTTGGATGTACAAAAAGTAACTTCTGAGCAAAAACGTGGCCCTATAGCTTTGTCGTTGACCTTTATCTTTTTGAAATCAAGTTATGTCAATCACGAATATTCATCTGGAAAATATAATTTGGCTTCGCATCACGTCACTGTCGTTCGAGATAATCCCGTATTCCGCGTGGATGTCGGTTTGCGCCGAGCTTTACCGTCAATAGCTCCTGATTGGCTTTCGTTTTTACCCGTAATGGTAACTGCTAATGGTAATCTGCTCATTAAAAATACATAGACGTTGTTGTTTAACTCTTTCTCTGTTAATGTGCAAACAAACCCAGTAACACTACGCTAGAATAAACATGTTTATTCTTATCATAAGCAGCAGTGATAGCCTAGTGGTTGAGAATTGCGGTGGGTCCAGGTTCAAATCCTAGGCGCGCGAACCTTTGACTTTTTCTAAATCATGTGCGCATTACAAAGTAATTATCACTTACTATACGGTGAAAGAAAACATTGTGAGGAAACCAACATACCTGAGAATTCTTAAAAAAAGCTCACAAAAAGCTATGTGAAGTCTACCAATACGCACTTGGTCGGTAGGTTGTACTAATTACATTGTAAATGTGCGTTTTACAATGTTACAATTACATTGTAAAACGCACATGATTCAGAAAGTTCATAGGCGCGCCTGGGATTCGAACCCGCATTTCTCAACCACTACGCTATCGCTGCTAATAAACATGTTTGTTCTACGGTATAATATTTCAAATGCACTTGAGGGACGCAAGACGCTATTATCCAAGTTCATTTTAGTTCCCAACACACGTATAAGTGAAATATGTTATGAAATTTTATTTTCGCCGGCGTTGCTGCGGTACTTTTCATACTTGGCTGCAAGGAGTAATACACGTAACTGACACACACACACTGACATACACGTACTGTTCGTCTGATAGTATTTGAGTGCTTACTCAACTAAGTGAGCATATATGTAGTTAGGTAATATGTTTATTCGCTCTAATTAAAGTGGGAGTGCTTATGTGCGACCAATCTTTGGTTGTGCGATATATATTTTTTTATGTATAAGCCCAACGGAGAGGCAGACGAGATACTTGATGGTAAGGCACCGTTGCCTATAAACATTCGCAAGTCCAGAGGAGTCGCCAATGTTGGCTTTGAAGTAAAAAGGGATACGATGGGATAGGAAGGACGGGAAGGGTGGGAAGAGGGACTCTGGCTCTCAGGCGCACTACCGACACACGACAAGTCGCTATTGACGGCAGACTCCGGCCTGAGGGTGGTCGGTAGCCAGTCAGGTCACACGATGGGAACTTACCACCAGTACTGTTTATGGGAATATCTGAATCACGTACCTTTGATTCAGACTCTGTGATATAATGATATATTTTTTCTCTACATTGACAAAAGTATAGTATGGGTAATGGGTATTCGATTTTTTTTACCAAAAGTATGAAAAAACTCATGATGATCGGTTGACTAGTTAAGGCGTGAAAACGTAACAAACAAACAATCTCACATTCGGATTTGTAATATTAGGTTTATCATATTAGACGATAAAATGAAGACGTTATTCTTAATTTTTAAAATAAAACTTAACAGCAATATCTTTAACGGGGAACGTGGAGAAAATAAGAAAATAAAACCTAGCTCATAAATTTAAGCTTTTAGCACCTGAAGTTTAATTATAAAATGTTTGTTTTATAGCGGTTTTATGTTATTTTGCGGACTTTCTTAATCTCGTAAAACCAAACATTAGGTATCTCATTCGCCTCATGTCGTATACAAGACAAATACATAAAACTTAGCTTACAAAAGGCATTTTAAAGTAACAGACACTAACTTTATTTCTCGTATGTGTAGGGGCAATTAGGCGAGCAAATAGATGACGAGTAATAATATGTGGTTTAAACTGACGATAATTTTTGTCTTTTCAAAAGTTTAACATCAAGCAGTGGTACGGTAACGGAGTATTGGTAGAGCTTACCAAAAAATCTTATACCAATAATCCAATGCACCAAAATTTAACGCGTCGCAAATAAATTTAAAGAGACCGAAGCCGTTTAGTAGGGTAGCAATATTCTGGAGTGAAATCGTGTACGACCTACAATTTGACACAAAATTCCTTTATGAATTTCAGTTGAAAAGCGTTAAGACCACACGTTTTTGTACACGTTTCGCTTGTCGTCGGCCCTGTCTACTGTTGGTGAATGATAATGATTACATTTTTGTACAGAGCACACGTCTTTAATCCACGAGTCTCATATGAGATATGCTGAACGTAAAAATATATGAGACAGATGTAATTTTCCAAATAATATATCAGGTGAAGCTATGTGATTTGCATACAGAGACACGTTTTCTTTTCTTTGGAATAAAAAAGGCATGCTTAGATTTCACTTGATGTTACCACTGTTGCCGTGAACATATGTGACTAACTTCAAATAGATGACTCCTACGTGAAGTTAACCGCACGTGTTTTGCAACTTTTGAGGACTAACTTTAAGAAAGACAAAAATTAAGAGGTAACTTTAGCTAAGACGTAAATGAACTGCATGAAGACATACCTTAATTCTTAATAATCTTATCTTACTATATTGTAATGTATAAATGTGAAAATTTGTTTTTGTGGATGTTGTTAGCCTTTCGAGTAAAAACGGCTGAACGGCTTTAGTTTAAATTTAGCACTCAGATTTATAACCCGGATAAGATATAGGATACCAGTAATAGTTTTTTGAGAAAAAATTAAAGTCCACGCGAGAGAAGCCGCGGGTGAAAACTAGTAGTCTATATTAGCCTACCACTAAACAATCTAGGTACTAACATTACACGGATTTTTCTTCAATTACGACGCAGGTAAACAGTAGAGAATCAATTGTGTCCACAGTGGACGCTGGTGCCGCATACGCCGTTTTATCCCTAGTTTCCTCAAAACGATATCCAAGGGAGCAGAGGATAGTGACAATTGAATACAATTTTACTTGCGACGCATAGTAGCTAGATATTCTAGAGGGTTATTTTACAGGGTATTAAATGGTCATACTCGAACGCTAGCTTAAGTAAGTAACAATAGATAGAGCCGACGCCCTCCTAATCGCCTGCAGAGTACGCTGTCTAAATTCATAAGCAACTGTGATGGATAAGGCATCATTACATCTCGTTAATAATTCTCTGTACAAATTATCGACTAATGTCATACATAAACCTCAAGAGATATTATAAGTTAGTAGTATATTCTCTTTGATTTGTATGTCACCATTATTGGAAGATGTCTTTGATTATTGATATAACTTATAATTGAGGGCACGCCAAGAACATTCAAGGCGTTCTAACTTAGACATCAAGGGAAGCTCACGAGTTGCCGGCACGTATGAACCAGTCATCAGGCTGAAAAGCACTTCTGACACTTATGACCAAAAGAGTTTTCAAACTTGTTGGGCATATCGAAATCCTACCATGACTTACGGATATAACGCTCATAAGCATTAGGGTGAAGTAACGCAAGAAGAAGAAGGGCCATTAAGTGGCGGTCGCGTCCTGGCAAGAGAAGCACAGGTTCCAAACCAGTTGACCAGTTGACCTGTGGCCTATAAATAAATAAACAAGGATTGTCGTGTGTTTGTGGATACAAAGCTCTATCTAATCTTCGCCTTAAGACAGTCGCGAGCGGAGTTTCACTTTCGCCGCTTACGTAAACGCGACCTTTCTACAGCGCCACTGCTCGTGTTCGTTAACACATCAGATTCGCCATTCGTCACTAATATATGATTAAACTTAGTGAAATTGCGCTTTCTACTTTGTATACATTCCTTAGTCATATTTGCGAAGAAATTTTCGGCATCCTGCTGTTATTTGTATTACTATTCGATTCTGCTGAAACACTTTCATTGCGGGCTACTTTATTCTAAACAGGCATTTTTGACCAAAGCAAATTGTCGACGAGTTGTTGAATATTTACTTTTACTAGCGAACTTAGTGATGAGCATTACTTCAGTAGGTAGGTGTTATATTTTACTTTTTACCTGACCGATGAAGAATGAAGGATAATGTTTTTCGTGTGTGTGTATGTATGTCCATTTCTTTGACACGCTCAACAGACCAAAGCACACTCCGTCAAGCCTTTTAGGCTTGACGGAGTGTATTACCTATATAATAGAGTATTACTTATATAAGGTGTCATTAAATTTGTCATAATTATGGATGTCACTCCCATAATTTTGTCAAATTCAACGATAGGCTATATTTTAAAGACCAGGAGCCTAGTGAATATATGACGCGATTTAGGCACTCGGAATTTTGGTTTTTATTTCATGAGGCTCCTTTAAAACGAACAAACGAACGTATATTTACGCTTGTTGTTCTATTCAATGTGTGAACTATTTAATTTATTGGCGTAACAGAACTGACCTGCCACAACTAAGGTTCGATATATCGTCAGGTCGGCAATGGGCTGCTTATAAATTATGTTGCACGATCAATTTACAAAAACAGAAAATAGAATGGCTTCTTTAACCTTTACCCTTTTGCGAGAATTACAGATGGTCGCATTGAAAATTGTGACCGTATGTTTTACTAACTTTCCGACCACGGTCTCGCCCGCGAGAACTATATGATTCAACCCCCACTTCACCCTCATACATTTTTAAAAAGGAGCCTATGTTCATTGTCATATTTCAAACTATCTTCGTATTAAATTTGATTACATTGGGTCTAGCAGTTTGGCCGTGAAAGCGTAACAGACAGACAGACAAAGTTTCTTTCGCATTTATAATATTAGTATGGATAGTATGGATTTAGTTTACACATCGACGTCTAAATCATTTTAGTACCACTATCACAT
>DWNK01000375.1:0-11992 GCA_018250315.1 Hyalothyrus neleus pemphigargyra | reverse complement strand
GACACTTCCTTTGGCGTTGCAAATGTTTATAGGCGGCCGTAACTATTTATCATCAGATGCCTCTTCCCTCGGCTGAAACATAAAAAAAATGAAATATAATAATATTATCTATACCTATATCAAATAAGAGTAATCCACGCTTATTTCCAGTGCCCCCGTCAATCGACGACTCGTTGAGTTCGAGCGACGTTATCGTCCGAGAGGGAGCTAACGTCACTCTGACGTGTCGCGCTAATGGCTCTCCTAAGCCCACCATCAAGTGGAAACGAGATGACAACTCAAAAATCTCCATCAGCAAAGGACATTCGGGTAGGATTTGTTGTAAAAAATAAAACCCCATCGAGCAATCCAATTTCATTTAATCTAATGTGACTAATTCAGTTTCAGAATGGGAGGGTGAAGTGCTGGAAATGGCTCGCATTTCACGGTTGGATATGGGCGCCTACTTATGCATTGCTAGTAACAGCGTACCACCTACCGTATCGAAGAGAGTGAAAGTTAGCGTTGATTGTAAGTTCTGGTTTAATATATATTTGGTAGTGAGAACTTACAACCAAGAAAATTAGTATATCGTGGTCTGATTTTCCCGCTCGAAGGATGATAGTAATTGAATTGACAATTTGTTTATTTATGTATGCATGTATTATATTTCGTAAGTTAATGTTGTTGATTTATAAATGACTTAATTTGTTCACAGTTCCGCCAATGTTATGGATACCTCATCAACTAGTGGGTGCTCCCCTCTACTATAACGTTACATTAGAATGTTTTACCGAAGCTCACCCTACATCCTTAAACTATTGGACTAGAGACGACGGCCACATGATACATGAAAGCTTGAAATACCACATGGAAAACACGGTCGGAGTGCCAGCATACAAAACACACATGCGATTACTTATTAGGCATATTATCACTGAAGATTACGGAACGTATAAGTGCGTCGCGAAGAATCCAAGAGGGGAATCGGATGGAACGATACGATTATACAGTAAGAATAAGTATTACTTGAAAATGTAAGGCTAGTGTAGGATGAAAAATACATAATAACCCCCAATTTACCCGCTATACATAAAGTACTAATCTTTATCACTAAATTTAAATTCTTAAAACTATGCCACTAGATATGACATCTTTGATTTAAGACCAAAATCGGTGTAGCGGATTTGTTTTTAATGTCGAAACTTACATTATTAATCTTTAATATAATTAGAAACATCATATTATTATCTATCATCTGGCACATATGAGACCAAAGAGAATATAATCACTTTATTTATATAAGACATTATTTACTTTTAAGTGACCATAAAGAACAGACGACGACGCGACATAAAGAAAGCGAGTTCGCGAGGAGTTGTAATGATGAGATGCAAAAATTAGGTCCCCTCTGTAAAGAGGCCAGCTTGGTGACATTTGTATCATGCGGATCGTCTAGGTCTATAATTATAAGTTTCAATTTATACAAAACTTATGAATTCTATCATTTATTTCGTAGCATCATCTCCACCTACAACTACTCCAGATCCACGAGCAATCACCGTTCCACCGCCTTCTCACCCACCACGTCGAGACACTCCAGTTGTAGACAAAGGTATTGTTGCTAATAAGTTTTCTATAAGTCATAAAAGACTTTTAGAAACTATTTTTTCCTTTACAGTAAAATCATATGACGTATTTTTACGTCGAAAGTAGTTTTATGAGGACCGAAGCTAAGCGGTCTGTATTCCCTGAAATAGTTGCTTTCTATATTAAAAGCAATAATTATAAATTGTTTTGCAAACAGTATAACATATAAAATTAAGGCTCTTTTGTACAAATATACTATTTAAATACTCATAGGTAAACGTCCACTCATTATAATGCGTGGCAAATAAACATATTTTCCCAATACTAATGAAAGTATCAACAAATTTTGCGGTGAAATGAGTTCATTAATATCTCATCGATAGCGTGCCGATAAATTGTATTGAAACAAGATTTTTATATCAGGGATTTCGTTTATTAAGAGATAATAATACCTTTATGAGTTGTATCCCTCGAGATCGTTCGGTTTATTTTCATTGTTTGCTGCTGTTTCAGTTATTATTAGTGGTCGTTATATTTGTTTATAGATCATAAACTATTACGACATTCAGCTTGTCGCCAGTCGGCAGGTTGTTAACTGGCTTCAAATGTTATGTTGCTCGTAAAGCACAAGCAAATCGTTTATAAACAAATGTTTTATGAAGTGGTAGATGGGTATGTTTCATAAAAGTGATACGAACATTTTAAAGTCCGAATAACGACTACAGTAAACATTTATCCATCTGGAGCCGTAAATTCAATATCAAACTCCATTTTAATATAAGCTTTCAAAATAAACAGATAAGAAATTAATTATAGAAATGGAACGTTATTAAAGGGAAGGCAATTATGTAGATAATATCAATAGATTTATTCGATGCGTCTGGTTGTTCGTTGTAGACGTAATATCGTGGGCTCATAAGTTGTTTGGCGCGCGTCATTACGCCGTTATTGGAAGTTGGGCATTTTCCGGACATGTCGCCGCTCGGCGTTCGGACAACGACAACATCTTGCGCTACAACCTATTACTGCCAAGTGTCAACCGCCCTCCGCGTACTTACAAACTATAAAGCTATGTTCTTTGAACGTTGTTTCGTTATTAAAATTGAGCTACTTAAATCTGCATTTCACATTTCAAATACTAACATTATAATTAAAAGTTTTAAATTAGATATTTAAAGAAAAATAATTTAAGGTAAAATTAAACGATTTAATCATTAGCAAAACAACTCAGTCGGTTTAAATTGAGCGATATTATCAAAAAAACTAATAAGAAATTAAAAATTAAAAACAAAACGCATTTGCGAGGAACCATATTCAAAAGAAAATCTCTAGCTTTTAAAGTACAATTTACTCGGAAAATCTGTTAGGTCGTTTTTAATCTCATAGTGTCAGTTCAGACTAGTAGATACTATGAGAGGGGTTTTAGTTTTTTAATCAGACAACTTAGCTAATCCATTCTATAAAATAAACAAACATTACAAAAATTACTAAATATATGTTTTTTTGCGTACCTACGTATCATACTATACATATAATTGTTATAAAACATAATATATACTTACTTATTAACCCTTAACAATCCAGTTCGCATTAAAGTTTTCGCTATAAGTTATCACTTGGAATTACCTACATAATATCACTAACTCATTATAGTACATAACATAAGCTACGAGTAAAACTACTAACATTTTATCTTTCGTTACTTAACTCGCCAAGTGTAAAATTTCGATAGTCTAAAAGTGTGCACATACATTAAGTTTAGTGGCTGGCAGTTTTTGTACAGGACGGCGCGACGCAGGACATTGACCATCGCTACTGTTTTATTTTTTGCGTCCATTACGAATTTACGGCTAGCCCGGCCACTCGACAATATTGCGCAACTTTTCAATAACTGCCGCCCGACCGCGCCGTCCGTCCCTACCCATATTGAATCCTTTTCTTTGCCTAATGAGTTCGCGTATATCTGCTTACAACTTTTACTTTCATTCATGTTATCTATTTCTTTTGCGTATTACTTTCCTTAGTTTGTTAGACTAATACGAGGGTATAGACAATACTTCAGTATATGTATAAACCAATTCAGAATCTGTTTTCCGAACGCCGTATTTATTGCAAATACGATATTACAGAGTACGTTAGTAGTTTTAATAAGATCATAAACAGAAACGAAGTCTTATGAAATTCAATCTTGTAAAACATACTAAGCAGTATATAACTCAATAATCCGCATATACTTTTAAACTTTCTTTGCCATGTTTTCTTACTTACTTAATTTAACTAAAATGTCTGGAAATCCAGGAACAAAGTATCAATCGAACCTGAATGAGATCGATAAGGGGAAGCAGAAGACAGACGAGGGTGGCGGGAAGACACATCTGAACTGGGTGGGAGGTGCATCGCAAGTTAAAGGTAAATAAATGATCACTTTCATTAACTTCTGCCAAAGACATCGAAACTAAATACTTAAGCTTGATTTACACTGGAATTTTTAAATGGTAAATACTAGAAATCTGTGCATCGGATGCTAAACACACATATGTATACTTAGTTTTTTGTATCACTGGAGATCTAAGCCGGACCTTTCAGCACGTCAAACCAATATGATTTTTTATGTGTAAGTGAAAAGGGATAGGATGGTATGGTATGGTATGGGAAGGGCGGCAAGAGGGATTCTGGCTCTCAGTTGCACTACAGGAACACGACAAGTCGCTATTCAGTCTAGTCTCCGGCCAGAGGGTGGTCGCTAGCCAGTCGGGTTACATGATGGAACCTTACCTACCATCAATGAAGATCATTATGCCACACAAGTTGTCAGTGTCTAAATGTGCCAGAAACAAAGAATAGGGGATAAATGTTATTTATTAATAAATAACTTAATAAATAACAGATAATATGTCTAAAAACTCATATTGAAAGTAAAATATTATTTAAGTTATTTATTGAACACGGTAACAAATAATTATATTATTATACCTGTACCCTTAGTACAAGTTTTGCTCGTTTTCGACAACTTCGAAAACGAAAACTTCCAGTTCCCATTCTTTTATTGGCTGAGAGCATCTCATTCATCGGGTCGATGGTTTGCTCAGCCAATATATATAATATAATATTATTGATTGCAACTCATACTAAGGGTACTGACCATGTTGTGTACGGGTACATTCATTTATTATAAATTATTAAATTATTATATTATTATGAACATGTACTGACCTATAATATAATCAACAATAGTCTTATTGTGAATTAATTGGCACTTGTTTGCGACGACGAAAAAAGTGAGGAAAAATTTGAAATTTACAAAGTCTTCTCAGGTGTGTGAAACCTTGGCCAGCGTTGTAGATTACAACGGTTAGTATGAGTTGCAATACAACAATTCTCGATACACTGTTTCATTTCAATCTTTGATTTTGACAATTTCGTCCAACCCCTCGAATAACGAGACGGTATCTAAAGTTGAAACTAAATAGTGTTTATAATAATAGTAGTAGTGAGCTTTGCAACTCATACTGAAGGTACTATCGTTCTCGATATGCGCACCGATATATTAGTCAATTAATGCTATTTGCAATTGAATATTTACATATAAGATAATATTTACGAACAGTGTTTGTGTATGTATTAATAAATTGTAACACAAACCTAAATAAGCACATTATTTCAGGTAACGCTGACTGGAGTAGAAGCCACCCATGGATTTCGTATCTACCATGTTTAATTATTATTTATTCTTAAGCAATATATTTTTAACATCACTTCTTGCGAACATTATTGCGATTCCCTAATTAAGCTATAATTATGTCACTTCAGTTAATTACTCTGGCCGGAATATGTAGATGGTATAATTTCAGAGTAATCATAGATTGCTTCTAAGACATTTAATTGTAAGCACTTCTTTTGAAATCAGTTAATATATTTTCTAAAGAAGTGTTATTAATTGGCAAACTATTCGCCTGGCTATCTGTATAACTCAAGCCACTTAATTTAGAAAAAAGACTGCACTAGTAGCTAGATCTTCAAAAAATATTAAACGATCGAAATAACTTAACAGCTAGCTTATTTACCTCTTCACTTCATATGTAACAATTATGATTTTATACGAAAAATGTATTATTCTGGAAAACAGGTAACGTAGAGTGATAATATATCATATTATATAAAATTAGGCACACGGTTTAAAATAATATATTATACTAAAGTATTAATTATATTAAGTTTTCGTACAGATAACAATATTTATATATATGTATAAATGTCGTTGTTTATTATGTAAACTATTTATTGTAACGAATATAATAATATAACAGTTCCTTGGAATAAGTGTATACTCGCGGTAGAGCAGATTTAAGCAAAGAATAAATTGATAAAAATATAATTGATTAAAACGTAATGATGTTGGAAAATATACCTTTAAGGGCCCGGTTTATTATAATATAATTTTGGTAGTAATTAGTAAATCTGCTGAGCCGTGACGTTATTTAATGTTGCTGCACATATTATAAATTAACATAATATAAAGTGCACAGTTATTATAATGATTATTTTATAAAAATAGATTAAGACTGAACGAACTGTGCGATAAAGGTAATTAACAGTCTAAACTGACTTAATGGTTTGTCATAGCTTATTTTTTTCCTTGTTCGCTGTGATAAATTAATAAAATCATGTCTTTTATGTAGATTTTTTTGTTTTTGACATTTAATAATCCACTTATATTATTATGAGTTTAATATTTTTACTTTGAAAAAAAAACATGTATTGACGATGCAAAAAGGAATTGGCGTATAGAAAATTTAGGCGTTAACAAACAGAATTGTATATAGGTATGTAGTTAAAAATCCCTCCAGATTTTTTCAGTTTTCCATCAGTAGATATCCGCTCAATTATTATTATTTTAATTGCATGTTTAGAGAAAAGTTTTGCGATCAAACGAAATCTTGGCAATAGAAAGGAACACTGCCAACCTGTACTATATGCTATCAGAAATTGATCTCTGAACTACAGCTTAGTTCTTCCTTAAACAAAGTAAGCATTTTCTGTTATATAATTTTGTATAGTTATCAAAATTCTTCTGTCAATTACTGCGTAGGTAGTGTATGTAGATACTTACATACCTTAGTATTTGTGAGTACGTGAATGTTATCGTTATAATGTTGCCAAATTGCTAATTATAAGGTAAATGCTGCATAGATCATATTGTAAATATATCATTTAAGCCAAGCGATGAAGTGTGTTTTAATAACAGAGTGTATTGATTGTTTAAATTGAGCAATGTAAGCGATTAACATACATATTATGAGCATCGTACGTATTCTCGTAATGACACTATGAATGAGTAGGTTATAAAAAATAAAGCTTGTTTTAAATAAATGTATTTCCTTTTATCCACTCGGACCACCATATGTTAGATTTACCAGGTTTATATTTTCAAAGTTACGTAATTTATTCCGTATTATTTTAAAGACATCAAAAAGATTTATATCTGATAGTAAGTAGTCACTGCCGCCGATGGACATCTGAACATAAGAAAAGTCGTCAAAGCTATGCCGGCTTTGAAGGGAAAGAGGGGATCTATAATGCATGTTCACTCTCTTGGGAACATAGTGCGGAAGCAGAAGCTTTGCTAACTCACGGGTTCCAAGTATTTGCCGATAGAAGCATCGCAACAGGATAGGAAGAGTGGAGAGTAAATTTGGTTCTATGATACACTACCTAAATACGACGTGTCTATTAACAGTACACTCCGGCATGAGAACGGTCACTAGCCTATCCGTACACCCTAATATCAGTCTTACATTTTAGGCATTTGAAAATGAAAAGCCTTAGAAAAAGAGAAGAAATAAAAGCCAAAAATAAGAATGAAAAGAGTAAAAGAGTTCATCCTGTATTATTAACTGTATTAGTAAAAATTAAATAAAGTAAGTATAATAATTTTTTACCTTTGTAGCCACTTGTACAATGTGGATCATTGTATCTTTTACCCTAATACAATTTTCACATCAGAGATTTATATTTTCTAAATTATATCCTCGTTATTTTAATAAAACCAATAGCATTAGAAAGGTAACTAAATGAAAAGAAACGAAAGCCAAAAAAAGTACCTACTATTAAACCTGTATTATATTTATTATCCTAATAGGATATATTATTTTTCTAAGCAATCAAAAAGTATTATTACCACTTTGAGAACTTTATATCATATAAAAATATTTTCAAACTATTATTAATTTGATACATCATCAGAACGTAAGACCAAAGATCCTTTAGGTCCTCGATGAAGAAAATAAGGTTTATTTGGCGCTTAAATAATTTATGTAGGGAAAGTTCCGTATAAAATGTTGATGGACCAAAATGCTTGCAAACAATCTTCGGCGGATCTCCGAAGATTAGGAGTGGCTTTGGAGCGCCGAAAAGGCTCCAACTACGTATGGCCGCAAGCCAACTCCGGTAAGCCAATCTAACTTCTTTTAAATGTGTTTTTGATGTAAAGAACACATTATGCCACGCATCGCTTGCCGCCTCCCAAATCTTGAACCAAATTAGCTTTTGATTTATTGGTCTATAAGTTCGGTCGCGGTCCAACTTTATAAAAATCTCCGAAATTAAACTTTAAAAATCGATTTCGCACGAGTAATTTATTGCTGATTTGAAAATAAGATTCGGCGTCGCGATTGAACGTGCATAACAAGTTTCGGTATTTTTATATGTGAATCAAATTATTATGTGCTTCTATTTTATTATAGTCATTATAATTGAATCGACTTTATGAAGAGAGATGTGATATGAAGAGAGAGATATTATGACAGTCAAATTAAATCTTTTGTTTGTTACTTAGATCTCCTGAAGTGGTCACATTTTCATTAAGGATTTCATGATGGAATCTTAAAATGAGTAAAGTCCTTAAACAGTATTCAGACGTTTGCATCAGAGAGTCATTATCTCGTGGGATCTAATGATGAAAGCACTCATTAAAGTTTAGAGTTAAAAAGTTAATGTATGATTTTGGACTGATTCTATTAGTTGTGTTTTGATACGTGATGTTTCCTACTTAATAATATAAAAAATATTTATATATTACAAATGTAAATGGAACATTTATGAAATAATAATCGTGAAGTCGCTAATGATACTTAGGCACAGTTTATCTTTGTCTTACAGGACCGTAATATTTTATAGGAAAAAAATCGGACAACAAAAGAAGTTTAAAGTAATGCAGGCTTGTAACGTTAATCTCATTACTT
This sequence comes from Hyalothyrus neleus pemphigargyra, assembly GCA_018250315.1. Classification (NCBI taxonomy): domain Eukaryota; kingdom Metazoa; phylum Arthropoda; class Insecta; order Lepidoptera; family Hesperiidae; genus Hyalothyrus; species Hyalothyrus neleus. The sequence goes on along the minus strand of DWNK01000375.1, from coordinate 3,182 downwards.
AGTGACGCGGGCGTGCCGTGTTTCCGCTGCAATCGGATATCGCGGGACATTCAAATAAAATTAACGCTTATTGCACGTAATGCGCCCCCAAATTACACCGTCCGTAAACACTGCTTGCCTTCCGCCGCGGGAGTTTCGGAACCGGGACATTTAATCGTGCCTCGAATATCCGTGGTTACTTCAGCCTTGGCTAATATGACTTTTTAGTTCTTAACCGACAACCGAAGGTTCTTTATTCTTACGTGCGATTTATTTAATGTTTGTCAATATATGTCCAGGCTCCTCATATCCTCCTTATAGGATTACTTCGTTATCTGTCTGCAATAGTCGGGTCGCTATATCTTGGAGCTGTAAAAAAAATCAATCCTCAATCAACACAACCATAAGATTAAAAATACGGCCTTTTATATTAGGGAATCAAACCCTATAGAGAACCTTATGTCGACTTTGTATCATAAAAATTGAAAAGAAGCTTATAGCACAATTAAAGGAAAAACCTAAAAAAAGAAAATTGGAACCACAAAACAAAATAATTTGTGAAATGACATAGAGCGGTACGGAACCCTTATGTACGCGTCTATCTCGCACTTTGCAGGTTTTCATCAACAAATTTTTAGTCTAAGTTTCAGTTGTAGAGTATGAATTACCCGTTCTACAAATAATGTGATTTTTGCAAGCTTTTATTTAAAGTAACAACGAAATCCTTCCTGGAATCCGTTGTTTCTGTATAAAAGAAATATAAAATATGTAGGTACTTATATTTATATATTACTGCATTTTATTAAACCAGTTTTATCCTGCAGTGTCCCTCCTAAGCAGTAAATATGTTATCTTAAGAGGTCTTCAGTAAAGTTGTTCTGATATAAAGAAAGTTTTTACAGCCTTGTTTGTGGTTTCGATCATCTGTCAGCGTACGGCACATATAATGTTATTATAAATCGATCGTTTTTATTTCACCCAAAACTTTTATAGTGGATGTTTTGACGAAATGGGGCGTAAAAGTTTATTCATGACAATAAAAGAATATTTTGTATTGGGGCACAAGCTATCAAATGCATAAGCATTTGTAAATGAAACAAAATTGTCAATTAACTATATCTATCAATCCAGGATTCTCCAGTTATATGAGATAAGGTCTCAGCGGGTCGTAATAAGGGTTGCAGCCAAACTTTCATTTTAAAATAAACTTTGTTTCATTGATATTAAGCCTTGACAATGATTTGATTCATCAAATAGGTCATTTCAATTAGTACTGCTTGTAACTTGTCAACATTGGGCAATAATAATGTTAAAATAGGAGGAAAATATTTATATATAATTTCTTGTTGGTTTTATTATAAAAATTTAAAGAATCATGCTCAATATAATCAATTACTTGATGGAGAAACCATTTTAAAATATTCTTCTTAAATATGGAATATTATTTCAAATGAATACATGAGTCCAATTTAGTTTTAAGAATGTCATGTCATAATATGCTAGCTGGGGATGCTGTTGGGATAAATATAAACACACAATTAATTTTCTATATTTATTATGCTCTCATAAGAAATTAATATTTTCTTACTCTTTGCTAAAAATGTAATAAACAATATATATTTGTAGATGTTTCATATTTGTTTTAAAATATTGTGTGTTTATATTTATTTGTGTGAAGATAGCGCATTGTGTTTGCATATGTTTTGTCTTTAATGTGTGTTTTGCTTGCTTCAAAAATTTATATGTAGCTTTAAGTAATATTCACATGCTTGTGTTCAGAATCTAATGTGTGTAATCATTATATTATAACTTACTACTCATTGTTTTTATTCTGCGAAACAGTATACACAGTGGCTAACACATAACAAATCTAATTAATGATAAGATCATTGTTTAACACTTACTGCACAAAATAATTATTCATTGATTTATCTTTAGCACATTTGCTTAAAGGACCATATATTTCATATCATTATTATATTTATCAGGTGGTAGGCCAGTACGGTTTGTCCAGGGAGATGCACCACTGCTCCCATTTCTACAGTGAAATAATTTTTGTGTTTTGGTGGAAAGGTTTTGATGCCAGCTCATAAATAAATGAGGACTCCTGTTCTATTTAGAATTGGTTATAGATCTACGGACGGCAGTTACCACTTACCATCAGGTGGCCTGAATGCTTTGCTGCTTCATTATTATTAAAAAATATATAATTAAGTATATTGATAATTGCTGTATATGATTTGGTACATTGGTCATCATGTTAAGGATAAAAATTCACCTTAAAAATTCAAAAGCAAGTTTCACTAGCATCAAACGCAGTCCATCACATCTTCAATATAAGGTAATTAATATATCTCAACAAAATACAATTTACTATTTTTCTGTTTCAAAAGTCGTAGCCCATTACTTAAGTACACATGACTTATAGTGCACACCTGGATTCAAACCCATGAAATTGATGGGGTCACTAGAAAGTGACAGGAAAAACCAGCTAAGTGTGAGTTAAACTCATATATGTTTGTATGAATAACATGAAGAAATTTACCAAGTTATTTTAGGATTTCTTATAGGTATAGGTAATGTGTGTGCAGAGTGCTATATATAGTCAGTATCTTAATGGAGATAGAGATTTATGTACAGTGTACTAAATTTGTACTTAATCGGATTCAGAGGAGATTCAGAGCATATAGGTATGGCAGACAGACAAACAAATACATGGTCCATGAGCCAAATAGTATATTTTGTCAATCATTTCCTCTCAAGCGATAACTCGTGAAATGCTTTAGATAGTTGTATTATGAAGCATGGTGAACGTCCGCGCCTTTAGGGGAAAAGCCGCTGCCACTTAAAAAATTGTTTTGAATAATTTCCTCCTGACTAAAAATTTGTTAAATAATAGTTAATGTAATTAATAAATTATTCGAAGACAAAAATAAAGTCAGCTGGTCGTAACACGAACATGCACAAAAAAAATTTGTTCTGTGATTTACTCTCACTTGAAAATTTGTTAGGTAATAGTTTACATGCTATTTAAAAAAAAAAATTGTTGGCTCTACGCTGGTGGAAAGGTCGTCAGCTGATGCATCCAAAGTCCCCCATCCAAGTCGCGGCATCTGACGTTCACCATGCTTCATAATACAACTATCTGAAGCATTTCACGAGATATCACATGAGAGGAAATTGGTCGTCATAATCTGTTGCTG
>DWNK01000374.1:0-11999 GCA_018250315.1 Hyalothyrus neleus pemphigargyra | reverse complement strand
ACCTATTGGGGTCCTATTCTTCCTATACTATCCCTTTTCCCTTTTAAACAAGCATAGCATTGGCGATTCCTCTGGTGTTGCAAATGTTCATAAGCAGCGGTAAGGACTTACCATTAGGTATCTCGCCTGCCTCTTCGTTTGGCTTATACATAAAAAAAAATGGTTAAGTAGTCACTGCCGCCGATGAACATTTGCGACACCATTGTATCATTTTTCTGCCACTTCAACATAAATCCAAAAATCACCTCAAAGTTCAACGACTCGAATCGAATCAAACTCAAACAGAACAAAAAGAGATCATGTTACTAAAACAACCGAATGCTAAAAAACCTCAATCAACCCCAGATGTAGATTAACACCACACTATTCTGGAAGCGGAAACCCCTAACTTCCTCACGTAACACAACCGCCAAAACAAACAAACACGAATAATTGATGGGGACACGACGTCCCGTTTCGTCAGCTGTCGCATCGCGATGACATCTCAGATGACGGCTGCCGTTTAGTGATGGGACGTGTCTGAGTCGTCACGTCGTCGTATCGTTAATAGCAATTAATTTGATTCTGATTATATATCAACAACTTATGGAAAATTACTTACAATGCATTTGCATTATTACAAACTACAATGTTGATATTACTTCGGCAGAAGACAATTTAAAATATTACGTGGCGAATCGGTAAAAATTTTTTTAATCGGTAAAAATTGCGATTTTAAAGTAAAAGCAAGGAAAGCGGTAAGTAGACTTACAACAAGCTAATAAAAAATATTTCCTTTTAAAATTAGATAATTCGTTCCTATTTTTATAGATACTTTCCACGAACTAATATACGCGAAAAGAACTCTTCTTCAAAGGCGTATCCGTATGGCGACTCCGCTTTCGTTGCAAATGCCAAATATGCAGCGGTGACTAATTACCATCAGGTGGCCCGCATGCTTCGTCGTTAAGTTTAAACATAATAAAACCATTAAGCTGCCGCTTTAACATGTTTTAACCTAAGTTCGCTTACGATCATCTATCATATCAGAACGTAAATGATCATACCGTTACCATACCGTAGTCGTGATGTGTAAAAGGGATTGTTGTCAAAGATATGACAGTTGGTATATCTTATTTTACGTAGAGGAAGCTTTTAACATGGCATATTAATACTTTTAATTCGGTACCTAATGTTTATCCATTTTTAATGGAGGTGTGTTTTATATTTAATTCTACTACGTTACCTAAATCGAAGCATTGTTAAACTCTGGCGTTGCAAATGTCAATAGGCGGTGGTGACTACTCACCTGAAATATGAGGGCCGAGTCTGGATTCGACTCGGACTATGACTCTCCTGCACTACAAAGTCTATATATATAACCCACCACTTTGTAACGATAATGTATTGATATGATATACCTACATAATTTAAAATTTGTAGTTTTATGAAATCGCGAATATTCCATTTTCACTGGCACTCAGCAAGTCCATGTCCTCGATACACCCTCGAGCTTTGTAGTTGTACTCAACCGTTATCTTATCGCTAACCGAACGCAGTGACTACCATATCGACTTTATTACCTAATTGAGCATAGAATGGAAAGTAGAAGTGGGTTTACTAGTCGTAAATACTATCTAACTTCAATAAGAACCCTACGTCTATGCACTAAAAATTAAAGAGATATTTTGATAAAAAATTAAGAATGTTTTATATTGATTGGGGAATGACATGGTCTGATTAACGTGCTAGAGAGATGCGGGTTATTAAATCGGCACCATGTGTACCGACAATAGTAGCCAAGTAAAATGCGCATGGCCTACAGACGAACAGAGATATATGATAAAACTATAAGGATTCTGATTGAGCCGGTACTCACAGCACTCTAAAACTATCATTGTAGTTACTCTATCAAATGTAATTTTATGCCATAAAGTTTATGAGTCCTGTTCATAAAAGGGAATAAAATAAAGTTAAGCACACATTCCCACCATACCTCTGATGTTACAAACAATGGAACGACATTACTCCATTAGCGAGTCACGTCAAGTCACTCCGGCTATTGACAGATGATGCCATTTCTGCCGGGAATCGAACCTAGCACCGTTGGGGGAGCCTGCCTAACGATCCGTATGATTTATTACTGTCATTACTGTGTGTGAAAAAACTAACGTCCTATGTCACTCGCCAAGTCAATTAAATTTCGACTGTAATACCATTTTCGTAAGGTAGAGATTTAAATGTATTTAAAGTAACATATAGGTTGTTAGTGAAACAGGAGGCACAAGAAAAGTACCCCACGTATGATATAATTGCGTTTTTGAATTTCCCTCGTGGATAATGAACTATTTTTATGCGATTGTTTTTATTATTGCTACCTATTAGCACTATATTTCATTTTATTTATTTTTGGGTGAACGTATTATATTATTGTATATTTACCTAGTATTTATTATATTCGCACCCTGATATACCCTTACCCAACCCTAACATAATTAATCAATCATAGGGGTATGTTAACGCTTAGCTTTATTAAATTATAAGTAATTGCAGTGCTTAAGAATTGCGGTCCCTCTCCGAAGAGTCCAGGTATCGAGTACCAGACACGCACTTTTAATTTTTATAGGTCCTTCCCCAATAAAATCAGCGTAAGATTAGTGAAGAATTAACCTGCTGGTTAGTAAGGTATAATATAATGCCTTCGATTCTAAATTACATTCCGAGCCTCGCACTTAGGCAGTAATGTGCTAACGATGAATAAATGGTGATTTTTATGTATAAGCCAAACGAAGAGGCAGGTAATGTACCCGATTGGAAGGAGTCACCGCCGCCTATGAACATTTGCTACACCGGCTTTTTTCCTAGATACCATGCTAAAAATATCGCATATAAATAAAATCTTAAACGCATGTTTATATATATAGGAAGATAGGAGATACATTATGCTCAGTTCTGGTATTTCTTCTCCAGGAATACAAGAACGCTGCACATTGTATTCCAAAGATAAGTTGCGCCAGAACACGTCTCAAAAGTTATGAAACGGTTCCCGTGTACAATAGTGTGCAGTTTTTGTACAACAAGCGCGCTTCTAACTTGAGCGCTACGACAAATCTTTGTCTCTCTAGCTAGCCTTAGAATGTGCAAATTGTAGAGGATCTAATGATGATGCAAACTTAATATTAAGTAGGACAACGATTTTTCGCTTATATTGAAGGAAATAACAATGATATCCTAATAGTTATGAATACGGTCTCGCCTCGATAGGTCCGAGATTGAAACCCAGGCACGCGTCTCTGATATTTCAAGATCATGTACCTACATCTTAGTAACTAATTATCGGTTGCTATATGTTAAAGGAGAACAGCATGAGGAAATTTACATGCGAGTTAAAAATATTTCTCAAAGTTAACTAAAGTATACCAATTCGCACTTGACCAGCGTGATAGATTGTGGAATAATTCTTCTCATGAAAGAAATGAACAAGCAGCGGGACAATAATATTAACGCTGGTCTTGAATGAAAAGGATGGGAAATGTGGGAAGAAGGAATTTGGCCCTCAGGCGCACCGGAACACGACAAGCCACCATTGACGTTCAATTCGTGTGAATATTGCTTATGTGTGCGTAATTATATTATGAAACTGTAGTTTGAGTAACTGGTTCAAAACATAGGTACAACACAAACAATGGGCGGCCTTATTGCTTAAATTTCTTCCAGGCAACCCATGTAGCGAAAGGACAGAAATACAATTGATAAAATGAAGGTAGGTAGGTACTGCACACAAATAAACAGAATTATACTACTATAGTAAAAAAATGTATACCTAAATACTTCAGGGACCATGATCATCAAGTTTATCTATTTAAAATGCGGCTATCAAAATTTATTGATATTTATTATAACACATATAGATAAACAAAAATAACATAGATTTGAACAATATCGTTTTGTTTATCGAAATTATTAATATCGGTTAATCGGTTATTTATTATTGGTTATGTTTAAGTGCCTTTTACTAACCTCCTTTTTTTTATTCGGCCACATTTATTCTTCGATTATATTATAATATTTTCTTGTAAAAAAAGTTTAGTTATTAAACAGTTTTGTCAAAGAAAAAATCGGCAACAACATTAGGGTCACTAGCGTGGGAAGTGTCCAGCAATTATTTTCACGTGTTACAGAGTATTATGCATATTTTTAATTTGCTTTTATTAATTTTAGAGGAATATAATTATAACTTTAGGCCATTCATTCACGTATCATTTACTAAACACGAAATCTCGAAATTTGCTACGGTAGTAGTTTATGGGTAAGAGACGTGAGTATTTTCAGTATTGAGAGACATCTATCGATATATAACAATTAAAAATTACCTGTTTAAATTTTTTTTAAATACCTTCTCTGGGAGAGTAAAAATGGAGATCAACGTTTGTGTAGGAAACTCGTAATATTTGGTGTTGTAAACACGGGAGATGGTAATAAGTCTTCTAACTACACAGTCAATAGAAAGTGATAATATTATTAGAACTTGATCCCCAAGGTAGTTGAAAGGGGGTATAAAAATCATGTCAAAAACAGATTACAGAGATGACAGAGTATTTAATAGTTAACAGTGCTATAATAATCTTGAATCATGCTAACGAAGAAATTTGAAAAATGCTGATTAATAATATACATTACACTATATTTCATATATAAAACACGTATTAAATAATGATTATTATATTCAAGCAGCGAAGTTATAACAATAGAGCCAAGTTTATAATGATAATATTAATAATCTCGCAGAAAATTAATTATGAAACAAAAAGATACTTGAGGTTTTATCTCAAATGTCTTTGTGTATAAATTGTTGACAGAGTTCCGAAGTTTCTTTAAAGTGCCAATTAATTATATTTTAGGAGTTGCTACATAAATTTCACCGAACAACGCTGGGAGAATTTGACAACGACGAAATATTGGGGTATTAGGGTTTGTTCACGGAGTTTCTCAGGGAAGTGTTTTCGAACCGGTGTTTTACATTATCTGCTTAATAAAACTCTAACACTGACAAACAACGTACGTTATAATTCGGTGAGTCAATTACATAGGCTCGAATTTTCTTTTGTTGAAAATATTTTTTAAATTCATTAACCGTGGATATTAAATAGGGACACTTATAAATAATGACATTTCTGTATCTTTCAATGTTATTTCAGAAATCTAAATTCAGAAAATACATAAAATGGACTAGAAGTAAAGATAAATTCGAATGGGTAAAATATTTGAAAATCTTATTTTCCATAATAATATTAATCTTCAAGTCAATCATCGTGTAATATGTTTAAAAAATTAAAATATAAAATTACAAAACAAAATGACTTGTTTTATAATTTTTTCAAATCTCCAATATGAACCATTCCTTACTGTTACTTTAACAATAACATCAAACGCTTAATAAGATGTTATTGAGTGAGCGTGGGTGATAAATTCATAAAAATTAGGACAGGTTTGGCCTAATTTTCAAGAGTTTCCAAATTGTGTACTAAGGTTAATAAAATGTAATTATAATTTTTACAGTCAAGAAAAATAAATGACATACAATGATAGTAAAATACCAGCAGCGTCTGAATTTGTGTCTGAAAATGTAAATGAAAATGAAAAACTATTTAGGATTATCATCATCAACTCCTTGCTGTATTACTAGTGCGCTTGGGTCTCAGCTTAAAAAGGTTTAGATTGAGGCTTAGACCATGGGAGCTAGAAGAATTAGATTTGTTTACCATGCTAAATGTTTTAATTGTATTTATTGGTACACGCTTTTGAAAATGTTATATTGAACTCGCAGGTGAGCCTAGGATTTCCAACCATATTTCATTGATAAAATATATAGCGTTAGCAGTCGATGAAAAGTTACATATAGAATGCAGCTTTATTGTATTATATAAAGTGTTATTTATGAAGCGAAACCAATTATAAAAACAGATATATGCTGCCCCTTGAATATAAATCCATTTCGCCTGAAACGTAAAACTCATCCATACCTCTGGGGTTAATAACATAAATGAACGCAACGGTAGCGTGGACGCTCGATTTTTTTTAATTATCCCTTTGTTTACCTTTTAATTGACTGGCCGCTAGCTTTTTCAGTTTCGTATTTTTATTCCATACAATTTATTGTCACGTCAGTATCAGAGATTTTGCAACGTTCGTGTATTTGTTTTAAAAATGTCGAATGTCAATTTTTTTGGGTAACGTTTTTCATCCGTCTTTATTTGCTCGCAGATTCGAATGATATACGGCGCGATATGGTATTGAAATGCGGGTTTCAATAAAAAATTTATTTGCCGATTTACCTTTATTGCGAGGATAATTGCTAAATGCTGATGAAAAATTGACACGGCTTTGTGCGAATTGCTGTTGATAAAAACTGAATCATATCTACAGTTTCGTTGTTCAGTGGTAATATTGTCGTTAAAATTAAGCTTATTATAAAATCCCTTAAGACTTAGCTCATTAAAACTTAAAAGATTTTTAAATGACATAATCTTCAAATAAATAAAAAAATGATTAAATCCTACAAACTTCATCTAAATTTTAATTTTATATCCGTAATATTATTTTATACCTGATTGAGAAACTTTAAGTTAGTTTCAGCACCTATGCTGGTCTATTCCAGGTTGTGGAAGAATAATTAACTACATCATTAAACTGTATAATAAAAAGTACTAAATTATTATGAAAAGACATACTGATATTCTGATTTTTTTATACTATTTTTTGTACTGCTGTACTTCTTTCACGATTAAATAATATAAACATATGTTTCTTTTTCTACTAAGATGAAGATGATGAAACATAGAGTACAAACAGTAGAGTTAGTGTTTTAGAAGAAACCTAATAGTAAATTATCGATTCAATGTCAAAAGTGAGACTTAACCGAACTTTATTAAAAAAATCGTTTGTTGAAAAAATCTAGTTATCGATTCTAACAAAATGTATCGAGTCTGCTCTGCACACGTTCTATTTTTCTATCAATCTATTGTTTTCATATGAAGTAAATATACTGCAAACCATTTTTCAGCTTGAATATCCCGTCACAAAAACTTTCAAAGGCTAACAAGGGAATATTTTAGGCAGCGTAAAAACTATCACACCCAGGGTTGTCGCTTCACTATTTGTTAAGCAAAATTATAATACTATGACTAGACGATTTAGTGAAATGGTGTCGTTTTGTTTACGACATTTTGTATTTGGGAAATAAAATTTGAAACTTGCAACCACACAAAGGTATAAAAGTAATATTTTTTTAATTATTAAATTAATGACTAAAATGTCGTTGTGTATCGTTTCTTTCCGTTATTTTGTTTTGGAAGTTATTTTCAAACTTTGAGCCACAAATTACTATTCATAATATTATCATAAAATAATAGATTCAAATGAATGGATAAAATAAATAAAATAAAAATAAATACATCGTTTGTCTGTGATGCTTATTGTGTCTAACTACTCGATCGCATCTTTTGCTACAACTTTAGAATCCCTACAAAGATAACATACTACCAACTACATTCAAAGATTGCACCCAAAGTTTCTTATCTTTGTATGTAAATAGTGTCTCAGATTTTGGAATGTGTATATTAGGAATTTAATATCATCCGTTTGATCGATATAACATATAAATTATAAGAAGACTTCAAAATCCATTCGACATAAACATAACCTGAGTGCAATTAGGCCATAATGCACCACGTACTTAGACTTCACACACCTTTGAGATCATTTTTTGTAGAACTCGCAGGTATGTAGGATTCCTCACGATGTTTTCGTTTATCGATGAAGCAAGTGATAATTAACATATTTTACAAAAATGAAAACTGCGTGCCAGGGCTTCGAATATATACTCACCTGAGTGGGACCCTAATATTTATCCACAAGGTTATTACTGCAACAATGTAATACACAGTTTCCCTTGTTTATGCACGTACAAAAAATACATGTAGCCGAACATAGAACCTCTTCCTTTTTTAAGTCATACGAAAAGTGACTTGTTAATGAATATCTAAAAAGGAATATTGTTTTATTACAATTGAATTTAAGATCTGACTAGACTTTTGGTATACGTAATTAATATTTAACACATATTTTCATCTATTTAATTTCATACCATGCTCATCGCTATTGGCTATATTTTTTTTTACTTTCATTGTATTGCAAAAACTAATTTACAATACTTTTAGGGTTACGTACTCAACAGATGTCTGTCACAGAGCTCTATCTTAACAACCATAATAGGTAGATATTTGAAAACTTTTTGAACTATACAAATGTAAAGTACAAAAGGCGGACTTAATGCTTAAAGCATTCTCTGCCAGTTAACCTTAGGACAGTGTGAACAACGAAGGCGGTTGCAAAACAAGGAAAAAAGTATACTAAATTTATTCGAATAATGTTATTCGAATACTTTTTTAATTTCCATATGTGTCGTATTATATAGCGTGATGTGTGTGTTGCGCAGGACGACTGCGGCGACGGGTCGGACGAGCCGGCGGCGTGCCCGGCGTTCCGCTGCTCGCCGGGTCAGTTCCAGTGCGCGAACGGCCGCTGCGTGCACCCCGCACGCATCTGCGACGGCGAGCAGCAGTGCGGCGACGGTTCCGACGAGACCGACTGCGACCAGGCGAGCCGTCTTTCACATCCTCACTTTCGCTAATAATTACAAGAAAAATCTAGTATACATTTGAATCATATAAATGTACATAATTATATTTGGTGCAGAAATGTAATTTTATTATAAAACAGAATATGCGAAAATAATTTAGTAAGTAAGCACTAATACAACTAATCATGTGAGTAGAAATTTAAATTTACTTATTTATTTATTTATTTACATTTTAGGAAAACTTACAGCTAATATTACTTTGATTTACATTATATGATAAAGAAGGCCAATTAAAAGTTTTCGCAAATACATTTGTGAGAGGTTATATAGACTTGCCTTTACCACATTTTTTTGGTACATAATCCATTGTAATGCTACACATACAAAGTAATTGAAGTATAAAATTTATTTGAAAAAATTTGAAGTTAAAGTCCGCTTTAATTTAAGTATACCAGTACTAAATAAGTCAATATCGCCTTCGCGAGTAGCTATATTCAGAGATCGGCTTGCTCTTGTAAAGAAACAATTTTGTCTATATTTGGTGTTCGCCGCCAAAACATACAAGGGGGCAGGAGCCCTGACAGATTTAGGTACTCGGAATGCGACTATACCCCTAGTTAACCCTGTTATAATATAGAAGTACTATTTATAATAGTGCAGCAGTAAAAACCTTTTACTTTTATATTAACGTGAGAAAACTTTCAGCTGATTTCAGAAGCCATAGCTCATGGTGACTGCCATAAGCCAACAATGGAAATGGCTGATTACTGGATTCTAGAAAAGGAGCTAGTTCACAAACTATTTAAAGTGCTTGTTCCAAGGTTTGAACATTGCAATGCAGCCTTTACACGTATGTATAAGGCACCAAAACCTCAGTATGGTCGTTATACTGATAATACTGTATTAGAACTTAAAGGAAACCCATACCCCTCTTTACTTAACAAGCAAGTTAACAATAGACATCTGATTCAAAACGTCCTTCTCGATGCAGCGAAATATGATTACAGACAAGCTAAATATGCAGAGATGGCAGAAAAAATTGGTAAAGCAGAACAAACACAAGATGAAAAGGGCTCAGATAAGAGTGGGGAACAAACAGAAAAAGTTGAATCATAGTGTGAAAAAGTACAAGGCATAGTGTTAGAAAATAAGATTAGTTCAAATATTAAAAGGCATTAAACCATAAAAATTATACTTTTTTATTTTAATTTAACAGAAAAAGTTGAATCGTAAAGTGTGAACAAGTACAAAGCATCATAGGTTTAGAAAATACCATTAGTTAAAATATTAAAAGGCATTAAACCATAAAACCAATATTTATTTAGTTTAACATCTATTTTATTTTATTTATTTATACACTTTGTTGTACACCACATATCTAGTAAGTAATTAGAAACTAGCAGTGATAGCCTAGTGATTGAGAATTGCGGACTCAATCTGGGTGGTCTGGGTTCGAATTCCAGGCGTGCACCTGACTTTTCTAAATCCTTTGCATATTACAGAATAATTATCACTTGCTATTATGGCGTAGGAAAATATCGGAAGGAAATCTGTATACCTGCAAGTTCGCAAAGGTGTGTGAAGTCTACCAATCCACACTTGTTAGATTATGGCCCAATCTGTCATTCTGAGAGGAGACCTGAACCCAGCAGTGGGACAATAATGTATTGGTGATGATGAAGTAATGAGGAGTTAGTTAATAAACATCACTCAATATATATACACTTTTTTGATTTATACTTGTGAGTCTTGAAGTAATTTTATTTGTCAATATTATTCCTAGTCCCAAGTGTCCATGAGCTTTAAATTAATTTCTAGGTTTTAGTGCAGTTTTATTTCTAGCATATAAGTTACTTCTCATCTTGATTATCACTGAATATTAAGTGTCATGGATTTTGGCCTAATCCTTTCCAATCTGAGAAGTGTACCGAACCCAGCTGTGGGACAATAGTGAGTTGATTATATACCTACTACAATACACTGTTTATATGGTAGGTATGCAATAAAACGCGATTGTGTTAGAAATAGTCCAATCTTCAATTCAACTATTAATTACGTCCCCATCATAAATACGTTTATCTGTATCAATTACGCCCCTATCTAACTGGACTGGATTATGAGATAAACTGTGTCACTCAGAGAGTAGCATTTGCGCCGACTTCACGACAAATTATTCAACAAATATCCTGTTTAAATTATATCTTACTTTGTAGTTGTTGAAGTCAGATCCCTTTTTTGTTTAATAAGTTTTATTTTATTCTTTTTAGTGATTAGGCGCTCATTGATCAAACTAAAATACCCACATAGCGAAATTCTTGATCGAATACCATAGAAAACCATAAATATGGATCTCAACACTTAGTCTCGAATAATCACGTTTTAAAATAATTAAAACAACATTGACAAAATAAATGTCGACGGAACCCCGCTTCGCGATCTGTTTTTATTGAAATGACTTAGGTAGACGAATCTAACTCAATTCATTCTACTAATGTTACGGAGTCAATTTTGTGAGGAGGTGGATGCCCTCGCAACTTCCGGTCTATTAGTTCTACTAAAAAGACGATGGCTCTATAACCAGGACTAGTAAGAAGGATTAACGAAATTCGTGTCGTATATGGGTACCAGTTCCTTGATCATGTCAGCCTTACGAGATGAATCATCAGCTCCAAAGATGTTGTTATAAACTACTCATACAATTCAAAATCTCCAAACGACTAGCTTACATCTACTAGTACTGACTACATGACTAGGCCTAAAACTGTATTGCGTTATAAACACTAAACAGCACATTAAACACGAATCACATAGCCCAACATTATGTTTATGCGTGCTAGGCCTTAAAATTGTTGCGTTGTAAACCGCTCATCAAAACTAATCAAATGAGCTCAAATACAATAGGATTAAATGTAGCCCAAACACGATGATGTTAAGACCTACCAGAACTGATATCCTGTGGTCTAACTGTGTAACATCAGACTTTGGCATTGTGTAAAATTACATACCTATATGTACCAGTGGCATAGCGTAGTGGGGGCGGCAGGGGCAACCCGCCCCGGGGGGCTCTTATTAGGTGGCGGTAAAATTTCACAATAAATAATAAAAATACTTTGTAAATATTTGAACCATATCGTATTTTTATCGCAACTACAAATTCGGATCGATTGAAAAGACGATTAAAAGACCGGAATTTTTTATTACTTATTCTGTGACGAATTCTGGGTATCCCCTTTTTTTGACGATATTTTGTAGTAACTGGCAACTCTATTTGTTTTTTGTTGTTCTTGCTGAAAAGTTCTCTACAATTAATGTATGTAATGTACTCATATACATTAAATTGAAATGCCTATATAAGACGGCGGCAAAATTGCCTTCCGCC
>DWNK01000373.1:0-12011 GCA_018250315.1 Hyalothyrus neleus pemphigargyra | reverse complement strand
CCTACTCAGAGCGGCTGTTATCACCAAAGAAGAATATCACTTACTATTCTATTATCTAGAATCCGTATCAGAAGCAAGCGAAGCATTAACAGAACGAATGCGGAAATACATAGACTCAGGTTTGTTATCCAGTAACAGTGAAAAGGATTCTAAAAGTGATGATTCTAAATCTCTAACTCAAGAACTCGATCTAGTACTCGAAGATCATATCGACCAATCAAAAAGTATATTGAACGAACTGATTCAAGAAGGGGTATTGTCACAACATGATATTGACTCGTCATCAGAAATAACGACATCGGAATCGAACGATCATACCTCTGTTAATCGTAAGATAGATGACGACAACAGGTCTAGTGTGTCGTCGGGTACAGGTTGTCTTCGTAAGTTAATTGTCGATATCCCAGTAGATAGCACTGAATCAGAGGTTGACAGTTCAATTGTAGAAAATAACGGCAACGTAACTACTGTGACAATTAGAAAAGGTGGACAATGTTGTGCAGACCATAGAATATCGGCTGATGCAACAGATAATGTTTGGTCGAATGTCAGATGGGATTTTCTTAATCCAGCCGATTTCGGATACGATCAAATTCCGAATGTAAAGAGAAGTCGATCAGATTCAGCCATTACTCCGGTGGTGAGACGTCGCAATGAGGATAACGAGATATATGAAATTTTAAGAGATGACGAGAGAGATTCGTGTGGAAGCATGACACCGTACGAATCGATAGAGGATTTATATGATTGCATCAAGAACGGCGCTTATAACAATGGAGGTGAGGAGACTTCGCCGTCGACGGAAGGGCAATCCGAACCGCAATACCCGGATTACTACGAGAAATCGATCACCACACGTCAGAGTTCTGCTAGTAGCGAAAAAAGTGGAACCTCATCCGCGTTTCCATTCTCGAAATGTGGTTCGAGCGATTCGACGGGCGCTTACACATCTTGCGAATCGACAAGTGGAATTAGTACATTCGCGACGAAAAGTATCCCGGAGTCCTTGAAGCTTAGGGAGTTACCTCCTCCACCGATAGAGGGAGAGTTAAGCGAGAGTTCTATTCTACTCAAGCAGTTGTTTGTGGGTGAATTATTGGATGCTTATGGAGAGTACCTGTCAGCATATCCTTACGCTCGGGCATTGTTGCGGAGGAAGGCGCGTCGTGACGAGCACTTCACTGCTTTGGCTGACATCCGACGGGGAGCTGCTAAGTACACTATTTCGGACTACCTTGAACTACCGGTGAGTTTTCTTATTTTGTAATATTTTTAATATTTTTTGTGTAAACAATGGTTAATGAAGTTATAAAAAATTGGAAAAAAGTTGTGTTATGGATTTAATATGCTAGTAGAACTAATATATTACAGCATGGCGACATTTGTTGATTAAGTTTTTATTAACTTGAAGAATTTTAATAAGTTAAGAATGAATGAAATAGTCTTCTGTTTATTCAATATTATAACTTGGCGATCCTCCACGGTCTGCTTTGCACGCTCCTTCTTGTCTTACCGTAACTGCAAGATGTGGAAAGAGCTTCCTTACCAAGGACCACCAGCTAAAGAGAGCATCAGTAATAGGGTTCCGTTGGCACCCTTTTGGTACGGTACCCTGAAAGATGCATACAGTCAACGCATCGCTCAATGGGAGACTGTTGTAAAGTTGCGTTTGATCAGGCCGACGTCTGACCGCGCGACAAACGCACGCGCCGCCATTCAATGCTAATGGGCCGGAAGAGCAACTCTCTCCTACAGTAATTACACCATTGTTTCGACGCTGTTTCAGATTTAATACGACCTCGAAATATTATAAGACATTATGAGCAATATGGCAAATTCTCTGCTCTAAATTATTTCGGTTTTATTAATTGGTACTTGGTGGTACCGTGTAAAACAAGGTACGTTGGTGTACATTATTAATATTACTGTCACTTGTGAATAAAATTATCTATTGTTACGGTAACGTCCTGAGGAAGAAGATAATATTATAACAATTATTTGAAATTACCTATAGGAAAGTGTTTAAATGCCTCGTGGAGAAACAAAATGATACACGGAAAATAAATAATATTGATATCTGCGTAGTACATATATTAATTCTATGCTGCACAGTTATGCTATTCAGGAAACCGATACCAGGGCTACGTCACTCCTTACAAGATATAGTGATATATCTTGTCGTGTTTCTGTAGTGCGCCTGAAACCCAGATTCCCTTTTCCCATTCTTCCCATCCTTCCTCGTCTATCCCATCCATTTTCCCTCCAAAGCCGGCGTAGCAATAGCCTCCTCAACAACAACAGTTGTAAATGTTTATAGGCTGCGCTGACTACTTACCATCAACTATCTCGTCTTCGTATATTGATTAAAACGGATATAGTGTGTAGTACCTAATCGTGTTATAGGCACACTATAAGCTCTCTTTTGCTACTGACACAAAAGAAAATCAGTAAACGGCAGGTTCACAGCAATAAAATACAACATTAAAACTATATAAACATAATGTTACGTACGTTAACAGAACATGTCTTGTAATATCTGTCAAGTACAAATGAGATCACATTGTCACAAGAGTTGTGAAGTTTATATTTAAAATTTTGCGACTCTCACGTGTAAAACGTATTCGTGATTCCGATTGTATCGAAGATCCTCGGGAATTCAACGATATGGCATAAAATGTTAAGCGTCAGGGTTGTCAACGTGTGATCTCTAGAAAAATTAAATAAAATCAACACTGAAATATAATAAGGTAATAATGCTAGAGCAGAAAAGACAGCGGAATCCGGTCTGAGCCATCCTCAGCCACCCTGGTTTAGAGTGGCAGGGTGGTGTCTGGTTTAAATAAAAATATTCGTTTTGCGTTGAAAATTCCGAATATCGAGGAATACTATAGTCTATATAACAACTTAACAACACGCTACGACCAATAAGAGCGCAGCATCAATGAAACATTTGCAAAAACGGGAAATTTAGGTTTTTTCCTCAAATGAATGCGGGTAAAAGCGCGGGGCACAGCTAGTATAAAACAAAAAGGATTATTAAACACCAGAGGAGTCGCTAATACTCGCCGGCTTTAAAGGGAAAAAGGACAGATAGGATATAAATGATGGGAAGGGTGGGAAGAGGGGCTCTGGTTCTCAGGTGCAGTACCGGAACACGACAAATCGCTATTGACGGTATTCAGTGTCACCTCTTATTAGTACACGTGTCCTGCTATTGTCTAAAACTCAGTCTATCGTGCATAACTTGATCTGTGGTACTTAAATCAGGACGAAAGGGCAAACTCGAAGCGGTTAAATAAGGTCATAAAAATAAGTTCGTACGACTTAAGCCGACCACAAACACTTCACACCAATGCGCAATAATGTGCGCAAAATATTAAGCAGGCAAATCAACTAATATTAAGCAGAAATAAGCGGTGTCCGTGTCAAGGCCATGACTCTACTTCGCTTGAATTTGGAAGAGATGACGAGGGTTCAGGACATGAGACACAACAATTACATACCTAAATTATATTTTTCCATGATAAAAAATATACAAACCGACAAAAAATATGAAGTTCATGTGCCCTTACTGGAGGTCTAAACAAATATTTTTTATTACAATTTAAAAATAGGCATATTAGCTCATAACCAGACTGTTGCACAAAGAATCAAATACTAAATCAGCGACTCTAATACATCCTCGAAAAGAGCGCAAACAAGCTTTCTTTTCTTTGATTATCTTCTACTCTTGTTAACGCTTCGTCATCAAAAATAATTTAACACTGAATAATCTTGTCTGTTTTTATTAAATTAATAATAGAGATCATTAAATTTTTTTGTTTCCATATTAGGACGCCTATTTGGAAGCAAATTACTGTAGGTACATAGTAAATTGTAGCATTAAAAACTAAGCCGTTGCGAAACGCCTAGCATGTGAAACATCGAAATTATTTTGTACAGAAAATATGCAAGATAGGGTGAAGGAAGGATTACTTAAGAAATAAATGGCTGATAATTTTTTTTCGAAGAGGAATAGGTGGCGTTGATAAGATTGTTCGAATGTATTCGAATAACAATTGATTTCAACCGAATATAACTGTAATCCTCCAGAATACTCAGAAGAGACTTTTTTTTTTCGTCGTCATCTTAACACAAGACAATTATTCGAATAATGTTATTCGAATAAATGTTTTTTTTAATAAGATTTTTTTCCAACAATCGCTCATCTCTAACTCATAACGGTATTATTTTTTGATAAAGGTCCAACCCTACAGTACTCTAATACATGATGGGATTTGATAGCGCACCACTAAATGCCCCGTCGTCTGCGCCTGCGCAGCCATTCACTAAGTTTAACGTTTATACATGTTTTCGTTGAATATGGACAACGTCGAGTTGCCATTGCAAATTTTAAACGCCTTGTGACGACGAATGTTTCTTTATTACTAAATTTAAAATACTTTTGCACTAAAATTGCCATTAGTTAATTTTTTTATATCTACATATTATTTTATTTTTATAACAAACCTACTTAAAAAAAATGTGAACATCCTTAGAAATCGTTTAAGTAGATATTTGTTTGTATGCTTTATGTGTTTGTGTATTTCTTTTTAATGTACAAGGGAGATTAATTGCGTATTGTAACTTGTAAAGTAGGATGAATGCAAAAACAAAGAGAAATCTATTCTCTGTGCGAAATAGTTCCATGATAATTTGAAAGCGTTGTACACACACATAACTTCGCAAAAGCATTTAATTATGGGTTGATTGAATATTTTTAAAAGTTTTATTATAAATGTTATTATTGACACACGATTCTAGCAAAACGTGTTACGTAAGATATAATTTGTTTAAAAGAGATACATTAATATTACCGGTGACGCATCTGATCATTTACATATTTTGTAATATCCCCTGGGGGGTAACCACCATCTTTCAGAAAAGTATGATTGTAATGTAACGTATTGCTTCAACATTAGAATGATTTTATTTAGGCTCCAACCGCTGCCTCCTCAAACAGTACTGTTATAATTTGACATTTCAACAATATTACGGGCAGGCGTCCAATGGCCAGCACTCGAGCGGAGCCCCCATTAGCGTGCATCATGTTCGATATATTTTATTGCTTGTAAAATCTCACATCATGAACGAATGATTTGCCGTGAGGTTATCTTAACTTCTTATCGAAACAATTTTAAAAGAAAGCTTACTTTACGAACATACGTAGTAGGATTAAAATAATACTGATTTAGGACATGGTGGTACTATAAGTTGAACTATAAAGACCCCGGTGGAACTATAAGTTGCAAACAGCTTTATAAATTAGGTATATGTGAGTTACGCGTGGAGAGGGTTCTGTAGTAGGTACGACACACTTAATATTGTCATTGTAAAACATGTCTTGTCCAAATATAGATTTGTACGGACGATTGAGAGATTTTGCATGTTATTTTATTTATCAGTAAATAAAAAAAAATGTTGTAGCGGCCATAGTAAAACATACTCTGTGACAATTTCAATCTATCTACAATAGTAACTACTTATTATGTAAGGATATACAGTCCTGCGACAGTCGGATGGGCAGACAGCGGAGTCGCAGTTATACAATTCCGTTGGCATCCTTTGCATGCGGAACCCTAATAAAAACGGACTGATCTAAGATGGAGGCTATTTAGCGTTATATGAAAAACAAATTATTTACATAACGTAAGCGTGTGTGACCATCCTTATATGAAGACAAGTAGCGATGGGGTGCCCGCCTACACTTACGGTCCCATTGAGCGCTATTAGCTAGTAGCTATGAACTATTTAAGTTACAGAATGAGCTAACCACAATTTGATCTCAGAGGTTAAAAAAATGGAAATGTCAGTTTTTAGTTCGATAGTTTACTAGTTTTCGTAACCACTACAACGAGGATATATCGAGGGTTTAATAATAGAACATTTATAACACCCCCGATATATTCGCTATTATTTCTAATTATCTATAAATAATCTATTTATTGCACCATTCCAAGGAACGTAAACCTCTACTGTAAATTGTGGAATAATTGGGTATCTCCCAAACTCCAGTGACGCTGCAGCATCCGGTTATTGTTACCTACCATATTCTTGTAATATAGGTAACCTGATGATACTAAATTCGAAATCGTTCGAACGCGTAGTAATTGCTATGATCTCTTCATCAAGTGTAAATCGATCGAGAAATCTTCTAAAAACCTAAATTGCAATCGGTCCATCCGTTCGGGAGTCACGATGCCACACACAGATAAACACGTCACGTCAAACTTATAACACCCCTGATTTGTGGTAGGGGGTTAAAGATTTAAGCTCAGTATTATATTGTGATTTTTTCTAACCTTGTAGTTTATTTTGTCATTAGCTCGAAAACAAAATAACCCATAGCTACTAGTTAATAGCTGTCAGTGGGACCACGTGTTTAGCTAAGAACGGCCGCCAACACATGGTTGTCATCAGTCACTAAGCCATGATAATCTAGCATAAATTATAAGTATTGTACTCATAGGTACCGTTGTAAATTGCGTATTATATCGAGATTATTACAATTTCATTATGAACAATGATTAAAACGTTGGGGAATATAATTATGGTAAAACTGAATGCGAAAATAAACCTTATGTGGTGGATTCAGTCAATAGAGTCTATAGTGAATTTATAAATAATCGCCCTTTTCTGTTCCAACATGAAACTTTGATTACCATCTAATATAACCTAATTATTTACTTTTTAAATATATTTTTTGATTGACACCATTCTGTTGAGTCCAAAATCGATAATTTTACAGCATCTGGATCAAGGATCTACAGCATCAAGTTAAGTTCACCAATGTTGTTGGTATCATTGAAGAAATAGGATACCAAATTTCGAATCAATCGTACCAACTAGAAAAGAGCATTTTATTTTAAACGGCTGAACATATTTTAGCTAGATGTCTAATATGGCTCGATTTTCGGCAAGCCCGACCGAAACGGACATCCGAAAGTACCTCGTACCCCGAAAGCTTGGCCGAAACTTCGAATCTCCCTGCTACGAGTTATGAAAAACAAGACTCTATACCCAAAGTGATTTTTTCTTCACATTAGCACGAACTCATAGGTAACAGTTAATGCGTTTCAAATGACCGTAAACAAACTGTGCTTGAAATAGGTAATAGGATGATAACTGTAAAGTCAAGCGTAATAACTGATTATGGAGTAAGAAGTAGGTAGGGGAGAGTGGGTTAAATGCGAACACCTAAGGCAGAACTGAAATAAAACAAAACCAAATGAAGTTACAATTTTTTTGAATACTTAATGTTTGCTAAAACTAATAATTATTATATTTCCATATAAACATAATTTTTTTAAAAATAAAATATGTTTTTAGTATAAAAACTGAACCTCTGGTGTCCGGGATTACCACAACTTGTGCGATTATTACGGACGGTGCATGGTGACCTCGGAAAAACTTTTATAAAATAACGAAGTTCTGGCGTTCGCGGGCTTAATAAGACGTTACTTTGCTATAAAACAACTTTTATTCTAAAAATAATATACACGTATTAAATTTTACTCAAAAATTAGATGACATTGTTGAAAAATATTTCAGTTGACTTTCCTTGCACAGCGAGCGCAACGGCACCTCACTGTTCACTGTTGGGCACTGCAATCGGGATCGACTCGCGATTGCGTCATTCAAAATGTATGTCTTATTTTTCTAATATACCTATAATGGCGTATACGCTATTACCCGCCGTCTGTAGTTACCCCACTGTCCCCTATAACTAAGATTTCAATAGTACCTACACCCGAGCCCGATTTTGGTAATGAATACTGCGATTAAGCGAGTAAGATTAAAAACATAGACTTTACCTTATAAACTAAGCTTTTGACGACGCCACGACTTCTATTTACTTTACACTCGCTCTAAAACAAGGTTAGTAGACTACACCTTGCCTTTGCTGCTTTGTGTATGATAAACTGTTTACACGTGTCGATGTTTATAAAATGAAAAGGGTTTCTAATAGGAAAAATATAAATCCTCCGTATATGTGTAGACCTTCATCAGACCCAGAAAATATTTATATGGACCTAATGGAGTGTCTAGTTCGGACCCTAAAAAGTATTTTTGTAATCGGTTATTAGGTTTTGGAGTTCTGTGGTAACAGGCATTTAAAAAACAAAAAAGTAATTTTCGCACGAAAAATAATCCCCTTTTCTTCGAAGACAGTGAAATATAATTTGCAGGTGTGTCGTACATAGACGGTAATTAATGATATCAGTGAATAGTTTCTAATTAAGTGAATAGTAGGTGATCATAGTGTGATGATAGAAATGAGGAAAGAGATTTGTTTGTTGTCTTATAAACTTTCCATGTATAGGTAGTTGGTAAAATTTAAATACTCTACATATTTAAATTTTACCAAAAATGGTTATGTTAATTACAGTGAACACTACAACTACATCGAATAAATAATGACAGCAAGCTGTAATAACTTCGTAGTAACCAGGTCCAGGCTTGGTAAACTTGGCTAAAAAATATAATAGTTTTAATAAAAAAAAATCCAAGCGTTAGGATTTTTTTTATTAAAACAAATATATTTTGTACGGTTACTAGTGTCATCTTTTATAATATGAGAAATATTATTAAGTACACTGTTCACAAGAGATGGCAGCACTTACGCAACCATTGTAATTTTCATAGATTTAAATTTTTTCATGTCACAATCTATTGTTTGTTTAAATTTTTATTTAATTCAAAATTTTTATATAATTTTATTAGTGATTTGAAAAACATAAACAGCATTTTCTTTCAATAATTTAGTCATAATACTCAGTTATTCAAAGATACGTGTTTTTCTTTTATAGTCGTGAATGAAGTTTTTAGAGTTGCGTGCCCAAAAAGTGTTATGGAACCGCATTGCTGTCCGTCCGTCCGTCTGTGATAGTTGATATTTATATATTATTCTAAATAACTCGCAAAACTGTTTACAGACCAAAATAAATTTAATAGCTACATTAGGATATAAGTATAATGTGTACCCACATGTCTTTTGTTTAGATTTGTATTAAGATTTAAGTGTGAATTATTGCTTACCCTATAAGCCGTTTCTGTATTTCACGCCTTTGATATTTTTTTTATGTAGAAGCCCAATGAAGAGCCCGGCGAGATACCTGATGTAAGTAGTCATCGCTTATGAACATTCGCAACACAAGAAGAGTCGCCAATGCTACGCTGTTGGCAATTCTTGTATTTAAGCTTAAAGAACAAGATTGCGTTAAGGCATGTGAAACTTGAAATAATGAAAACATTTGAGCTGTTTAAGCATTTCATGTATTAAAGACAAATTACAAGTAACTATTGCATTTTACACACAAGAAAAACAAATAGTCCTAACAGAAAATATCTACCTACATTACAACTCGTAATTTACATGTTCTAGCCGGAAATCGAATTCCGGACTCTTTGGCAGGTACAGTTAGTTAGTTAATTACCTTAAAAATAATTAAACTAAATTACAATCTATACATACAATTCATACAATCTAAATACGTGTTTGGATTATAGATTTAAAATGACGTTCAATTATTTTGACCGTAGTGTAAAACTGTATAATATACGGTATCATGTATTTATGTATTAAATAAAAAGAAAACTCATGTATGTTACATCTCCATCGATTTGCAAAATTATGCGAGATTCTTCAGATTAAAATTATCCAATACAATCCATTTCTTGATGAATAATTTTCTATAAAATCGTAACAGCTAGAGTATTGACACATATCAGCTGACGGCAATGCGACCATCTTGTTTGCTTATACGATCTGTAAACAACGATCCTGGACTGAATAAACTTTGAGTAACTTTTCATACAATTTGTCAGCCGTATGCAACATGCTTATATGAGACATCTGTCGAAAAGTTTATTATTAGTAACATTTTCATGATACGCAGTGAATATTTTATTTTTAATACAAAGGCTGTTGATGTATATCTTTAAAAGTCTGTTGAAATATATTTTTATTAGTAAGGCCGTAAGTGTCGATCTTATTCAAGTTTCCCGCCCGCGGATTCGCCTACCCCCCACTTCATCCCCATACTTGAAACTATCTCCAATTTCATCAACGCAACGCTGGGCCACTGCTGGACTTGGGTCTCTTCTCGGAATGAGAAGGATAAGGCCATAGTCTACCGCGCTGGCTTAGTGCGTATCGGTAGACTTCATATACCTTTTGACAACTTTTTTTAAAGTTTTCAGGTATATAGGTTTCCTTACGATATCTTTCTTCACCGTATAACATGTGATTAGCTCCTTTCAAGTGAAGTTGTTAGAAGCAGATCTGTCCCTCCGTGAAGCGGGAGTCCCTCACGTTCAGTTCCTGGAACCTGGCCATGAGTTCCTTGAGCACGTGTTGGCTGGGGTGGTGCAGCAGCAGCGTGTTGCGCGGCGGCTGGCGGGCCAGATGTTCGACTAGCAGCGGGGCCACGCGGAAGGTACGTCGGTCCATCACGTGCAGTGGCTCACGTTGACGCAGCAACGCGACGCACTCCTCCGTGCTGCTCACTGCTGTTAGAATCTGTAAGTGATTTAGTTTGAAGTAGCCTATAATTTTTGGAAAAAAGTAGCCTGTGTTCATTCCCATACTTAAAACTATCTCGATGTTAAATTTTATTACATTCGGTCCAGCAGCTTGCACGTGAAAGCGTAACACACAGACAGTCAGAGTTACTTTTGCATTTATAATAGTAGTATGAATTGTCGCTACGTAATAGAATTAATTTTATCTATAACTAACTACTATACTACTAACTATCAATAGAATTTACAAAACCCCCAATCTAAAAAAAATATGCCGACTTAATTACCTACAGTACTCTCGCCTGATGTCTTGATATCAAATGACAAATTAGACCTAATTTAAAATTTATTTCGTTAAGGAATTCCGGGATAAAGTGATCAAAACTAGTCATATTTTTGGAGCGAAATTATTAACTACCTAACTGAGACAATGGCATTAACCTTCATATCGGATGGGTCGACCAACTTGCCACTTCATAGGCTTTATTACGTGGGTAGTTGAGCTTAGTATAGGCTGAAAGCTTATCTGCTTACATTGTTGCAAGCAACTTACTATAGCAACATAACATAACGGTACTAGTAACATTGTAACATTATTTGTCCCATGGACACATTAAAATCGGTTCATCCGTTTAGGAGGCAGGCGAGAAACCTGATGGAAAGTAGTCACCGCCGCCTATGGTCATTTGAAATACCGGGAGAGTCGTAAATGCTACGCCAGCCTTGAAGAAAAATACGGGATTTACGATCCATGTCCACGTCCATCGAGACAAGTTGGACATCTTATGATGGTGAGCTCATAGGGTGCTTTAACACATTCACTGCCCACAACGCGTTAGTGCCTATATGATGTAGGCGCCAAAAACGCACTAACGCATCGTGGGCAGTGAATGTGTTAAGGTTACTTAACTTTTTGATTGTATATAATAAACACAAGCAAACTATGTGCGCTTGAAAATTATCTTTTGGAATTGAAAATGAATGGAAGGAATTATCGCATGTTATCGCATATGCCACCTGTGAACAGCTTAATAGGACATGATTTTAGGTTCTGCCATTGACGATTAGCGTGTATCATTATAGATTATGTTATCAACATTACATTACAATCGCTTCAATCTGTAATAATTATTTTTCATCGTATATTTTGCTACAACGTTGAGATTCCAGATGATTTGAATGCCTTCAAACTGTGGCATTCTGTTGAGAAATTCAAAACTATGGTCCATCGGGAATTCTGTATAATGTAGTTAATTATACATAAATTATAATAGAATATATTGTATGTATAAATGTTGACAGCCGATCTAGGCACGCTCAAATATAGTAAGGAAAAGCCTGATGTATAATATATGTAATCTAATCAAACATTCATATATTATACACAAATATATATTATTTTAATAGATTTACAATCAAACAGTTTGTTTTTGTTGATATATCTTGTG
>DWNK01000372.1:0-12022 GCA_018250315.1 Hyalothyrus neleus pemphigargyra | reverse complement strand
GAAGGGAAGGATCTCTGGCTTTCAGGCGTATCACCGGAATAAGACAAGTTAATATTCAATATTGGCGATAGACTTCGGCCTGAGGGTGGTCGCTAGTCAGTCAGGTCCCACGATGGGACCTTACTACCAGTAAGAGTGCTCTCTCTAAACTTAGTAAACAGATCCTTAAGTAACGAGTATGGTCTCCGGGAAGTTTCAGTTAAAAAACAGAATTAACCCGAATCTAGCAGTGATATTATTTGGAAGAAATGTATCTTAACAAAGAAATATGCAGAGTTACAGCTATTTCTCTCTCAGGGTCTCGAAGTATAACATTGTAATACGTACATTATAATTACCTGAGGCTGTTGACAGGACGCTCGACAATCGATCACAGTTTGCACTAAGTTGTATGAGCCCAATAACTATAATTAAACAATCAATGGTTATTTTTATGCGTAAGTCAAATTATCTTCATTAGTTTTTTTGTAACATACAATTAACAATTGAGAATAATTCATCACCACCTGGACTTACTTGGTCTATGCTCCGATGGACATCGAAACTGGACTGAAATATAACAAGAGTCCTACCTGAAGTCAACTACAAATAGGTTACACGCCATGATGACATATAATGGATGCATAGCCGCCTTACTATGACAAGTATACGTAGGTAAGTGTATTTGTACTCAACAATTGTAGCAAATCTATCATAGCACACATAAAAATGTGGCAACGCTACGTCGTATGTAGCAACATAACGCGTAGTGCACTCGATGCTCCGCTACAAATGATACGAGTATATATTATACATAATTTAATTTAATTAACGGAACATTATTACGGAGGCTCCACTGTCTGTCCGTCTGTCACAAGGCTCTACTTACGAACCGTAATACGTAGAAATTAGTAAAATTATTACCGTCTCGAGTGCGGCGCAGTACCATTCAGCGACGAAGCTCACGGCGCGTGAGTACATTGTGACGGCAGGGTGGCAAGTTCTGCAGCAAAATTTAACATTATCAACCCATCACTTTCAACTAAATGGAACTGGAACTGTAATGGAGTGTAAATATTTCCACCAGTGGCGTAAGGCGAAAAAGCAATAATTGCCTAGGTCTAATTGCGTATAGATTCAAACTCCAGGCATGCACCTCTAACTTTTTCATACTTCTCTTCTTCTCTCTTGTAAATATACTTATTTTTACTGTTTTCCTGTGATTACTTACTATCATGTAGCTCACATGATTGTTCGCTAGGCTAAAGCATAAAAACACATATTTTATCGAAACGCAAGAAAGCTTTACGCTAGAATAAAGTGTGGTGGTGGTCCCTCCCAAATCTGGCCTCTACCTCTACCTGTGCTAACCTCAATACATTTTCAATGAGAGCACACGGGCAAGATTGGCAGATGCAGCCCGAGCTTGGTCCCGCCTGACTGCTGTTAGCCACGCAGATGTCCTTGCCGTACTGGCCCGGGACCAGGCCACTAAGGCCGCTGAACCCACTGTATTCGCTATGACGGCAGTTCAGATGACAGTCCCCGGACCAAATCTGTCGGATCGCTGATGCTGTCGCTGCTACTCGGCTATCAGGGAATGCCTGAAAATATATATAAATAAACAAAATTTCCATGTACCAAATCACTTAATAAAGTCGTATTATTCGTGATTGATCGAAAACAGTCGGTATCCAATGTTGCAGTCGTGTTAAATCTCGGATTCACTGTAAAATGTCGCGTACGATTTCCCCGTTTCGTAGCTCGATATAAACTGTGTTTCCTCAACGAGGCAATACGTGGCATCTGACAAACAACCGATTCCTTATCTAATTGAACAATATTCAGCAATGAATTATTTTAATGTCTATCATTCCTAAATGGTTCAGAGCAAAGTTTCAGAAAGCTCTACTGCCGCTTTTCGAAAGTTTGTCACATTATCTATAAATATAATCTGAAATAATTCCATCTGAAATAAATCCATGTCATTAATATTTCATAATACAATAGTTTCTGTCTTCTTGTATATAAAATATCTGTTAAAGTAAGAAAGATTCGTAAGATCCATATTTTTAATTTATACAAAAAGGGCACGAATGCATAAACAGGTCTGTGAATAGTTACAAAAATACTTACAAATATGTAAATTGTGCCTACAATTAGAAGGAATAATAGTAAATTTAAAATCATTTGTTCAAACAAACCCCGCTTGCCACCTGAAAATAATATAACCACATTAGCATCCATTGACACACAACAAAAGAAATACAAAAACACCCACACACATAAAATAATCTATAATCATTATAAGTTTTGCTGCTTAGGTATTAAAGTTATAAATTATAATTCTCAGAGAGCAAAAGTTGCAAATGGTGGCAAAAAGCAAAAAATCTGGCAAAGTAAAGTCCCATGTTTGTTATGTTGCTGGGCCATTGACAATATGTTGCTTGCAACATTGTGTGCAACACACACAGAAGTGGTAATGTTGAAAAATGTTTATTTGTACAACTGTTGCTCAACAAAAGTTAACTACGGATACGTGGTTTAACAATAACAGCTGTAAGTGATTCTTTAGAGTTAAACCTTTAAACAAAGTCCAGGAGTCCAATTATTGCATCAAATGCGCATCTTATTTTCATAATCCCTCATAATTTACATTTTCGAATAGAAATGTAAGTATATTTTCACATAATACCAAATGCTCATCTTATTTTCTTTATATCTCATAATTTACGTTTTCCAATAGATATATAAGTATATTTTCTCATAATACAACCACTTACATTATCTTTTTTGTTATCGGTATCAAACAAATACTAAATAAATAAACAATGCAATATTCATTTATTATATCATCTTGTTAAGGAAAATTACGCATAACTTTTACATTTTATTTACATTCAATAATTCAACATTCAATAAATATTTTTCACGAAACGCATGGTAAAGGTCTGAAGAGTGACATTCAAAGAGAAAATAAAAGATATTATAATATCTTTGAGTGATACATTGTTAATAAACATAAACAATTTATGTTTTAATACTCAATTGATGCTTGAGCTTCTAGGATTTTAGCCAATACTAATGTACTCACTCACTGGTATTTGGAATAAGCGTAGATGAGACATAGCCTTTAACTCAGGACTAACTTCAGGTTCCTTAATTTTTGATTTCATTCCAATCTCATGGCCAATATGAGTATTAACTCCTGGATGGATGTAGAACCAAAGCGCAGTGAAGTGTGATGTCCACCACGAAGTGTGCAGTCAACAGATCGTTATAAATATCGGCCAAGAGGTAGAACCACACCCGTTTCTAGCGTTTGATTTAATTGGTCTGGTTTTAACTAACTTACATATGAGGCGAACAGTTTACTCCTCAGGAGTCCACAACACATCTGTGATCGACTTCAGGTAGATCCGCTTCTACTTGGGAGTTGGTTACAGATGTTCATGGACAGTAGTGAGGATATCATTAGGTGGACTACGTGCTTGTTCGCTTCTTCAATTATAAAATATTGTCCACAGAAACAGAAGGTGTAAGTAGCGGTTGCGAGGCGAGTGGTGTGCGAGAGGAAATTGCGCGCGACTACGCTGCGTTACAGTTGCGTTTGGGCAGAGAGTTCTCCGACAGACATCCGAGGCAAACTTTGAGCAAACTTTACACAGGTAAAGTCTTTTAACTAACGTCCCAGAAGGGTAATATTTTTTTGAATGTGTACGCATGGGGATTACTTTGAATGAACAAGTTTAGCAGTTTTAAAGTAGGTATCATATTTTGTCACCGTCTTCCGAGTGTCATGGGGGACATAAGCAACAGTTTTAGGTATAATCTGGTTATATTCTCTAATTGTTTTCTAAAAGTTTATAGTTATTTAAAAAGTCGGCGACGCTTCAATACAAAAAAAACAACAGTATAATAATTTTGTTTTTAAAAAAATATAGCATCCCGTCCAGTGGCCACAGAGGAACAGTTGTCGGCAGCCTTCCGGAAGAAGCTGACAGAATGGCAAAGGATGAAGGGCGTGAGACAGCCTCCCCCCGTGCCCGCCAGGCAGGACTTAAGTGAAGATTTCCTAAAGAAATGGGGTAAGAATATGTTGTGGTTTGGTTCCGCTTTCAATACACTGACCCTTGTCGAAGATTCTATATCTAACGTGACTGAGTAACATTTATAGTTCTCGATTAAACATTAAAACGAGTAGCTCATTTATTTTCTTTTGTTTTTATCGAGAAACGAAACACTTACCATCAGGTAGCCCTATGATAAGTACTTAATCAATGCCGCCTTTGAATATTTGCAACACCAGAGGAGTCGCCAATGCTACATGTATACGCCGTCAGAGGCACTGCAATAAGAAAGGAAGGATGGGAATGGGACTGTCACCCTCCCACAGTGGCAGAACACGATAAGTCGCTTGTAATGGTAGACTCCGGCGAAGGTACTCTCTAGCCAGTGAGGATACGATGGGAACTTACCACTACTTATGATACAAAACTTATTTATTTAATAGATTTAATATTTTTTAAGATTCTACTAAATATAATCTATTAAATTAAGACGTGTAGTAGAGATTTTCATATTATGATCTTGCCTTGAGAACGTGCATTTTCTACATAAAATACTTTTCAGACGAATGGAAACGTATGAAAGAAACAAATTCAGTACCCGCTTGGGAAGAAGAGGCTAAACCTGATGAAGTATTAGTGCAGACTTCGACGGGACTCTTCAAATTTCAAGGTATCTATATAGATGTAGTATAGATATCCCATGTCTTTAAAAAATTAAAATGCTCTTTCCATATTCATATACCTGGATTAGAACAAGATTTACGTTAAGGGATTCCTGTTGAATAGTTGAATCTAAATTAAATGATTTCTTCGCCAACAAATTCGCAGTCGGAACTCTATCATAATTAAGGGAACATTTTCTCTCGTTCGTGCAGGGTGGTATCGCTACTACAATTATCTTGGCCAATAACTACAGAATACGTTGTTTAAATTTTTTTTGGTATTTTGAGTCCAAGTTAACTTTCCTTATTTTGATCACAAAATATTTGATTTAAAATCCCAATAAATAACGCACTCATTTTAATCCACATTTCACACACAATGTGCCCATCTAACACTTCACTAGTATCCTTGATCAAGTTTTTGTAACTATTGCTTTCTGTTATGCTGCGTCCACCATGTTGGATATAGATATTAAAAAATAAGGCAGTGCGTTCTTAAGCGGCTTGCGTTTCACTTGTGACTTACGTAAACACTTTTTATACAGGCATATCTCGCTCCTTCACTCGGAAACTGCACGAATGGGAGAAGTCTCGAGGCATCGCTCCAGAAGCGTCCACATCAGCGTTGCTACAGGCTGCTCGGGCGCGAGCAAAGCAGCCAGCAGCACCATTGACTAGGACCCAGTCGGACGGCAGCGTCGCTCCCTCAGCCGCAGGGTCTGGCAGAGTCCACGCGTCCAGCCTCAGTGTGAATGATGCTGACGACTTCGAGTCGGAATATGACAGGGAACATACTGTAGGTTATTATGTTGTATTGCATGATAATCGTTAGAGCAGCGTGGTGTATGTTCAGGTTTGCACCAGTTGTAAGAACTCAGCAGATCAAACAAAGACCAAACAAAAAGTCGTAACAACATAATGATTGACATTATTTATTGTTTTGTCCTTCAAAGGCATTAATTTACATTATTTTTTTCGCTATCAATATTTATTTATAGAGGAAATAGTTATCTTTTTTCATCCTCAAAAAAGAGGATCTCCAAAAGATCCATAGGTGGCTTTTAGTTTAAGTTCCACGTTCGAAGATTTGGCTTTATGAAATCCAATGATTGTACGTCGAAGAAAGTTATTAGATTTTTTACAATGAATCACATTTACAATCGTAATATAAGTCATTATCAATTGAATTAACAATTTTAGCCTGATGGTGCGGATGAATTTGACCATGGCCGGGGTGCGGTCATAGTAGAGGTGGAAGCCGAAGAGGTTTGCACAGCAGCGCCGTTGATGGCGGTGTCTCCTCGACACACTCCCCAGAAACCTGTGTACACTTATGGCCAAGCTGAAGCTAGACTTCTGTGCGAGACCAGTTCTGCAGTCACTGGCACGGCTATACTTCAAGCTAATGGAGCTGGTAATACTTCAAAATAAGTTTTAAATTATTAAGTATTAAGATTTACTCTACCTTCTGAATTATATTTCAACAATTTCTATAGTTGTTCTTACAGAATCTCGTGGTATCAAATCGAAAGATGCATCAGGAACAAAGCTGAAAAATTCAAGGGAACAGGTATCATAACAAAAATTTCAATTAATAATTATAAAGTTATAGTATATACTATATTCAAGCATACCTACTAAAAATAAAATTTTCAGATTAAAGTCGTAGATAAGAATACTAGACGAAAGTTAGGGAGACAAACTAGTATAGAAGAAGATGCAATGTTCATTAGAAAAACAATAGAAGAAGTAGAAAGAGGGAGTTCTAGCCGCTTTAAAGATAATGCAACTTGTTCAGAAACTGAAAGGCCTGTTTATGATATTAGTGACAAAGAAATGCCATCAACTAGTATGAGTTCTAGTCAAAAAAACTTTAAGCAAATCGAAAGTATAAAAGAAGTTAAAAATGGAAAAGATAGTAATGAAGACGTACGAGACGATAATAAACGCAAGGATGGTGATAAAAGCAACGGAAAAAAGAAAAATAAATCTAGGGCAAGACTGGAAAGAGAACAGTCGAAACCATCTGAGAGTGATACTGAACCAGACATAGACACCGTTACTGTGGAGATCCCAAGGAGACGAAAAAGACCTCGGCGGCCTTCTGAAAGACCTCGTACACCTCAAACATCTCTTCATTCAGATTCAGAAGGAGAGGTAAGATGCTTCGAAATCATATTAGCTTTATGATAAAATAAGATTACTACTATTGAGCCGTACTGTTATATTATTTAAATGATTTCTTTTAGATTTTTGTTCTAAAACTTAAAGCACCAGAACCACGAAATACATCACCAGAAGTTATTGTAAAAACTACAAGGAAGATATTCTCTCCTGTTGTCAGAAGTGGTGAGTCTATTCCAAGGGCCGTGATACCTTTAGATGTTGATGATTTAGATGAAGTGAGACCTTCTAGTCATATAACCCATCGTAATACTGAATCAAAAAGAAAAACAGATAAAGAGCACAGCAAAAGTAAACAAGATTTCGACTCTCGTTCAAAAGGATCTGGGGATCTTCAAGAAGTAGATGAACAAAGGCCAAGAACCAGACCACCACTTCCATCTTCACCTTCGTCCCAAAGAAAACCTCAAATAAAAGAAACAGCGCCATCTATTCGCATTATGATACAACGATACAACAAGAAGATCAAAGAAGAAGAAGGTAGATTTTCACATTTTAAGTAAATTTAAGAAAATATTTAATTTTTATTGATATGATAGCCATTATATCCATACTAAATGCAAAAGTAACTCTGTCTGTCTGTCTGTTACGCTTTCACGGTCAAGCTACTGGGCTGAATATAATGAAATTTAATATAGAGATAGTTTGAATAATGATGTTAAACATAGGCTACTTCTTTTTTAAAAATCTACCCCTTTGAGGGTGAAGTGGGGGTTGTATGAAGTTAGTCTTTTACGCCAGACCGAGAAAAAAAGTCAAAATCACGCGGGCGGAAAATTTGTTCTTTATAAGTTACGGCCCTCTGGCAATTCTATTAATAATTCGTTTTGTATTCCTGTTTTTAAACAATTAAACTCTTAGGTCCCGGATCTGGTGGAAGTAGCGGTACGTCTTCTCCGGCCTGGAGGTCACCATCTGCTGAAAGACGGAGGCCTCCCGATATGCCAGTTGGGGTTAATATTAGGTAAAATAATTGATTAACTAAGATAATTCTGAATAAGGAAATAATTTTACGTTAAAATTTTAATTTCAATATAAAAATAAATGTATTTTTCCCTTATAGAAATAACCCATTTCTTGAGCGGGAGGTACAAAAATCTGCAAGTGCCTGTCAACTTTCAAGACGAGACCAAACTTCTGCTGAAAAGCGGTTAACTCCAACAGTACAAAGTCTCGAAGGAGTTTTAAAGTCTCATAGTGCAAATGCTCTTCATCCAGAGCAAACAAAAACAGAAAGAAAATTACAGGAAAATCCCGAAGACAGCCAGGAAACTATACAGCAAACCTCAGCCAGTACCGACACAATAGTGCCAGATTTAACCAAGAACCTCCCACATGTTCAAAGTGGTACTTCTCCTACTCAAATACCAGTTTTTAGACAATTTTCAGAAACAATGGTACCAAGTTTATCACGATTTATGTCAGAGAATCCCGGTTTCTTCGAGAGATGGCTCTCAACAGAAGAGTCTACGGTATCGTATGTAGAGACAGATACTGTGGAAACGAAACTTTCTGAGAGAGCTGCAAGAATTCGGGAAGCTAGGGAAAGGTTTCTGTCATCGCCGGCGCCTATGAGAAGAGAGGGAACAAGTTCTGCTAATGATTTAAGGCCTGGTGATAGGTGAGTATTTAAATAATAGTGTTAAAAAATCTCCTTTTTTACATAGTATCATTGAGCTCAAATTCGAATCCTTATATGACAGGCAAATGCTCGTCAATCAATGACACGTGATGGCCAAAATAAAATCTTTGATTTAAAGGTATAACTATAATAAAGGCGCCTTAAAGGTATCATTTACCAAGGCAAGTTTGCAACAACCGTGGAGTCGCCAATGCGCCTCTGGCTTTGAAGGAGAACATAAAATTAACGATCTCGCCCCTCTGGAGAAAGTGGGGGTCTACTGACGCTGAGCTCATAGTAAGCAGCAACGCTTTGAAAATTCACAGGCCCCAAGAATAGGCTGACAGCAACACGCTTGGATAGAAAGGGTAGTAAGAGAGAATGAGAATGGAACTTTACCGCTTTACATTATTATTTTGCTTCACAGATCTAGTCGAATAAGTTGTGAGAGCGATGTAGCGGAAGGTTCCGCGTCAGTCAGTCAGGAGCCATCTCTGGGTCGCAGCGCTTCCACTGGCATGGTCAACGTGGACAGAGAGTCTTGGCAAAGAGTCACTGAAGGTAATTACAACATTTTCAAAATGTAACAGAGTTTGAACCACAGCATAGAAAGGTAAAGGTAGTCGAAACAGCCATAAGCTTAGTAGGTTAAACTTTGAGCAACTGCTCAAACCCTTTCAGGTTCCATTAGAGCGCGAAAAGAGGGTTTACTATTTTAGCCAGAGCGACAAGGCGTGACAGACATTTACAATAAAAAATATCGCAGTTAATATTAACTACGTTTTGCACTAATAACGTTACCGTAGTGCATTTCCCGTTTGGCCTGTAGTTTACCCTTATAATTATTTTTTCTACATTCCACATCACACTACTGTGGTTGTAATTATATAGTGTCATTGCCGCTATCGAATCACAAGCATAGGCGAGATTGCTGCACGACATGGCAATATTTTTACGCTGATTATTGCAATGCGACTATTTTTTTATGCTGTTTCGTCTCTATTCATAGTCATAGTGACTCAAAGCAGTGTCCACCACGCTGGTCCAGTTGATTGTTAGAGACACTGGTTAGTTGCCAACCATTCGACGAATGTTAACAAAACGCCGATTATGCCTCTGGCCAGGTGTAACGATTGCTAGTTGTCAATAACAGTCGGGACCGACTACTTAGGCACAAACGCGGATAATATTCTTCCGACCACGCATTATTCGGTTGCCCCTATAAGGTTGTGCAAGGCTGTGCCTGCTTCCAAACGATTGTATTCCCAGTTTGTTGTATTTTGCAGGCTCTCGCCGAAGTCGGCCCCGTTCAAGGTTCAGTTTAGCTCGGCTTGCAGCTAAGCTGCGCCGGAAAGATGAGAGCGCTGTATCGCGTCTGTGCCGGCAGAGCCTCCTCGTGCAACTTAGAAATAAGCCTTAAATAAATTGTATACTATATGTGTTGTTTGATTTAACCTACATAGATCAATTCTAGGATACTCTGTGTCGAAAGTGCCATATTATGTACCAACTAGAATTGTATATAAGTCTATGATTAGAACACATCCTGAATACATTATTGCATTAACAGCATGATATTATGTTGATAGCGACATCGCCTCTGGTCAAGAGGTCTTATAGTGTTACTCAAGCGAATGCGGCCCAATGGGAACAGCTCTCTGCAGAATCTGCTTTCATAGAGTTGATATATGCTATGGACCTGCAAATAAGATTCGGTCGGCATTTGCGATGACGGACGACATGTCAGCCTTAACTATTACACTCACACTATCCTGAAACACGCAACCTCGTCCATTCCTTAGCGTGACAAAGAGAGGAGTGGCAGTTATCCCCTGAGAATTTATGGCTAATCTCGAGGGTGTGGAACTAGATAGAGCTAGGAAACCCACATATCATGGGCAAATAAAACTAACTGTGTGTTATATTTATTTTCAAATTTAATTTCCTTTTATCTGACAATACCGTAGCAACACGTCGTCGACCACATTCAATACGCTTGGTAACAATAATTACCATATCAAAATGGGAAGTTGGAACTAATAATAATTTTATTATCAAAAACACTACAATTCAGTAATTTATTAGTAATAATAATAAGACTCAAGAGAACACTTACAAACAACGTTAATGGGTAATTTGGTTGAGGTAGATTCAATTTATCAACTAATTTTATGTTTTGTGGGAACATGACGATTGATTACAGTTTTAGTAGTAACTTTAGCCTTACTTATTTTAATTTTCGAATAGCTTTATATCTGTTTTTTTTTAATTTTATAACTGTAAATATAGTTTGTTAGTAGTAATAGACAATCAACAACCAATCAACATTCTTAAAACTTTACCATTCCGATGGGCGAACGAGTGAATGAAACACTCCTAACTAACCAACTTGTAGATATTATTCTTATAGTTATTTGTACATTTATAGTAAATAATCATGTCCCCACAACCCGTTTCGAAAATAAATCTTATATTATTATTATTAAAGTAATTGAACCATTTCAATTGACTGTTTTACGTTGCTAAAGTCAAAGGAAAAGACATATTAAATTTTTTTTAAATATTTTAAAAATAACTGATGAATTGCAAATAAATTAAGAAAACATTACTGAGATTCAGCGATTCATAGTCGAAAAAGTACTACGTTCAAAATTTACCAAAATAGGTGTATCTACTTAAATATGAATGATTGAATATTTAGAATATAATGAGTAAAACTTTTGCAAGCCAGCAGCTAGCAGCTTCTAAAATGAATTTACATTTATGTCTACATCTTGCAAATCATGAGCCACTTTATCCAAATCAAAAATAGATTGATAGATTTTTTTAAAAAACATAACTTACTTGTTATCTTCGAATTGCATAATCAAATTAAAAGTACGATACATTCTACTACGTTTTTCTTGATTAGATACTTTTATAAAGTTGTATTATGCATTAGGTACTACGGAAATTCAAAAAAATATCGATGCTATGGCTTCTATTGTATTTACTAGAAAATTAGTTAAGCAAATATTATAACTACCTATATATTTTTTCATACAGTTTTATGATATACAAAAAAAAATCTAAACAATTTTTCAATTTATTTTTAAGCTACGTAAAACAGTACAATCAAAACGTCCTTATATACTTCGCATGGCAGGGCTCTCGGCCGATCTCTGGCCACCACGTTTCATAATTATGTATACACAACAACGCCATAACTATCTTATATATGTTGACTGGAACTTGCGAACATCGGCGTGAAGTAACGATATAAAAATCTATGAATATTATAAAACTATTGCATACAACTTATTATAATAAAATATTGCAAAGTCTATGCCTATACCATTTAACGATCGATAAGAAATTTTCGTGTGCTCTACCCAGGATAATATATAATAATATAATAAGTACGATTTGTACGATAATAAAAAATATAGTCAAAGAAAAGAAGAAAAAACTCAAACACAACATAAAAGTAAGACAAAGTTTGGGGGAAACAACAACAGGGTTTTTAG
>DWNK01000371.1:0-12033 GCA_018250315.1 Hyalothyrus neleus pemphigargyra | reverse complement strand
AAAGATCTACAAGAAGAACAGACAGTATAAACTCAAACTCAATATTTTTATTTACCATAAGATGTACATGTACATACTCGCTGAACGTCAGTTATTTATAATTTTTTTGTTTCTTGTTTCCCTCGGCTTTAGGCACCACAGAAAATTAGCAAGTATGGTTGACCGGGAGAAAAAAGCCGGCGGAAAAATAGTATACATATTAATCCAAATTAAATCGAATTATCTGTGGCTTCACAAGAACTAAATTAATTTTATTTTATTTGTCATCCATCCAGGAGACAGACCTGCTTCGGCGCGCAGAAGTGATGCTGCAGCAGGCTGCGAAGCTGCGCTGCCGCGCGTTCGTGACGGCCGCGGACGTGGTGGGCGGCGTGTACAAGCTCAACTTGGCCTTCGTGGCCAACCTGTTCAACCAGCACCCGGGCCTGCAGCGCAATGCGGATGCCCAGGACGACTACCACCAGCTGGATGAGACCAGGGAGGAGAAGAGTGAGTACTTCTGTTTTAAACGAAAGGAAAACGAAAAGTAGATATTTAGACAGGTAGAGTTTAAACAAGTTAATTTGTATGCATTAAATAAAGTATAAAGTTAAGTATACATAATTTTGGTTACTCGTGCTTGTTTTACTTTATAATATTTTGTTTATTGTAGTATGTAGGATAGAATGATATGAAAAAAAAACATTTCTACACAGTTCTAACTATTCTGTTATAATCTTGGCAATTTATTTGTAGATTTGGTGACAATACAATAAATTGATAAAAAAAAAATTGTGTTAAACTCGTAAATTGAAGAACTTCTGACACGTCTGAGGGCTAGAATCAAACTCTTTAAGTGCCGACCGACCGACATACGCAGTAATAAGTTAAAGAGTTCAACTCTAAAGAGTTTTTATCCATGCAGCGTACCGCAACTGGATGAACTCGATGGGCGTGGCGCCGCACGTCAACTGGCTGTACTCGGACCTCACGGACGGGCTCGTCATCTTCCAGCTGTACGACATCATCCGCCCGGGGATCGTCAACTGGAAGAAGGTTAGTGTTGGATGCAAGACGTTCACTTTTCGAATTAATAAGGAAGTTACCACCACAAATATGAGGACTTCCATGTCGCCTCAAAGGTGGCTGGTGGCAAGGAGCTGGCAACCAACGTCCTAAACAAACAACTGGTGTGTCGGTGATGCCATCAAAGACAAACCACATTGATTTCTATCATTTTAAAACTATGTGTATTAGTTATTTCACGCTTTTATTGGTATAAATAGTAAAGATTAAGCCGTAATAGCCTAGTGGTTGAGAATTGCTGGCTCCCTTCGGAGGGTCCAGGTTTACAATCTAGGCACACACCTCTGATTTTACTAAATTATTATAAATTGTCATTTGCTTGCGGTTAAAACAAAGATCATAAGAAAACCTACACCCATTCTACAAATTTTTCTCAAATTTATTACGGTGAATAACCCACATATTAGCCTAATAGTCCTTCTCATTCTGAGAGGAGATCGGAGCCCAGCAGTAAAACAGTAACGAGTTGACGATGAAACGATCAAGACGTGCCTCTGTTGAGCACAGTTACACTATGTTACGTCCAAAAATAAAAGATATTAACGAGATGGCGTCGTGCGGCAGGTGCACCGGCAGTTCTCGAAGCTGGGCAAGTTCATGGAGCGGCTGGAGAACTGCAACTACGCCGTGGAGCTGGGCCGCGCGCTCGGCTTCTCGCTCGTCGGCATCGCCGGCGCCGACATCAACGAGGGGAACGCCACGCTCACGCTCGGTACGTGCTGCATAGCGCCGTTGCCTATGGTCGGGGTTATACCACGTCTGATTGTAAGAACATATAACGGTACACACCACATACCGCTGTTGCCTATGATGGTTGAGGTTATCCCACTTCTGATTGTATAACGGGCGGTGGTTCATATAGTTGTACAAGGACCCGTGTAAGGGCTTGACTGCAAGCTGACGTTACATGATATTAACGTAACGAACGAGCATGCAGTCACTTGACTGAATCAGTGCGCTTCGTACCTCAAAAAAGCGCGAAGCACTATTGTTGCACTGTGTTGGTTGAAATTCATCCGTAATTTATATCTTTCAAAATTATGCGCACAAAATTACATATACTAAAATAATATAAAACAGTTATCATGGCTAAAATTCTCGCTCGTTTATACGTAAGATTGACCTAGAAATGCAAGATTGCTTTTTAATAACAAAAAAAAAACAATCTATAGCTCTCATCTGGCAACTTATGCGCGCCTACACGCTGTCGGTGCTAACGCGACTGGCCAACACTGGCAACCCCATCATCGAGAAGGAAATCGTACAGTGGGTCAACAACAAGCTACAGAGCGCTGGCAAATCTTCCTCCATCAAGAGCTTCCAGGTAATGGTTCTTTATTATATAAGTATGAAAACTGAAAATGTCAGTAATCATGCTGAGTATGTTATACGTAAAAATCATTGAATAAGATATTTAAATGTATATCTATTAATACGAGTAAACGCGCAATAGATGAAATTTGACCTTAATAAAAATACAATACATAAAAATTTCAATTCAGTCAGTCAATTGGACTGTATGGGAGAAATGTTTTTTTATTGCACTATTAAG
Organism: Hyalothyrus neleus pemphigargyra; assembly: GCA_018250315.1. Taxonomy (NCBI): domain Eukaryota; kingdom Metazoa; phylum Arthropoda; class Insecta; order Lepidoptera; family Hesperiidae; genus Hyalothyrus; species Hyalothyrus neleus. The sequence goes on along the minus strand of DWNK01000371.1, from coordinate 9,416 downwards.
TTTGTTTTTTCCTTAAAGTTTCTAAAAAAAATATTGATATCACTTATCTTCGTCAATAGCTAACAAACAGATGAGAAATAAAAAGTAATCGTTTGTAAAACGATCGTGTATGTGTCTATTCTTTTAAACATAGCTGATGTTAAACAGCGTGTAATTTTTATATTTTCAGGACGAGGTGCTGGCTGACGGCAAAGTGATAATCGATCTGATCGATGCGATCAAACCTGGCTCCATCAACTACGACTTGGTGTTGCCTGGAGCTGATGAAGAGGTAACATTTGGTTTTATTCATTTACTTCAACCCTTCACATCATAAGAGGAAGGGCCTGGAATATATTCCACTCCTTCCGTTACAATACGGATTGATTGCTGATTGGAAGCTGAAACCTTATTGTGAAAATTAGGATACTATTATAATGCCAATACTTTCTAACATTGTACAGTGTGACTGTGCCCTAATGATTGGCCGATATCTCTTAGCCATATATACCACAACATTCAATGAATGAATGAAATAAGTATACTACACTACACAAATAAGAAGTACAGCAATACGGATACGTAAAGGAGCAGTGGTAACTAAAAGCTTATCGCTTGAACCTATATATAACGTTAGTGGCAATTAAGATGTGACACACATTGTAGTAAGTCTTACCCACATGCCACAATACACAATTTGTGACAACTAATTACTGCTCGCGTGGATTTTAAATTCCCACGGAGATCTTTTACCGTCATAAAAAGTAGGAGCATGTTAATCCAGATCATAAACTGTCTGTCTCTTTAAATTTGTTTGCTATTTATCGTCTAAATTCGTTCGCGAAAGACTAAGTAAATATTCATATATCTAAACAAACTATCACATATATAATATTAGTGAGAATATATACAATATAGTAACGTCGGTGTGCAGGAGCGGCTGGCGAACGCGAAGTACGCGATCTCGATGGCGCGGCGCTGCGGCGCGCGCGTGTACGCGCTGCCCGAGGACGTGGCCGAGCGCAAGCCCAAGATGATCATGACGGTGTTCGCCTGCCTCATGGCGCTCGACTACATCCCCAGCCTCGACGCGCCCGTCGCGCAGTGAGTGCCGCCCGACACCCGACACCCGACCCCCGCCTGACGCCTGACGCCTGACAGCCGCCGCCTGACCTTGTTGTGTCGTAGGGAGGGAACGGGCGCGCTTAGTAATTAGCGATCTGACACCTGCTTACCGGTGGGCCAATAAGCTTTAGCGCGCTGGGGGAGGGGAGGGTCCAGTAGCGACTTGGTACTGCCGCTTGACACCTAAAAACTGTCACCGGAAGGCCAACAAGCTTTGACTCGTATGGTTGGGGGACGGAAAAGGTTCACCAATAAGTATCGACCTGACACCTGTGGACCACCGGTGGACCAGCTTTGGCGTGTAGGGTTATTGTTATAATGGGAAAGGGTGATGTTATGTACGGTGTAATGTACCTCCACTAAAGTGAAACAGTTTTTCGATTTTATCCATACATAATGCTTTTTTTATAATTTGGGGAATATAGGGAATTAAAGAAATGCTTTGTACCGCTGTGTGCCGATAGTCTTAATCTGAAAATAGATCCGAGCCTATCAATGCGCCTATGGTGGATTATACTATTGTTTAAATTGATCCATTATTATGAAAACTTTGATCTTTTTCATTTGACATTTAATTTACAAAGTACAAAGCATTTCCTATTATTCTCAATTACTCAATGTTCACATGTTTTTTTTTCTCCACTACTCATGTTTAAATGAAATCAAACATTATTCCTTAATAATTTCGTTCGTTTAAACACAAATGAAGCTAGAAACATATTATTTTGTATTGTGTCTGTAAATGCATACACAGGTCCAATAGAAACCACGGCACAGTAATATGTTTCTAGCTTAATATTTTCGTATAAGATCAAATTCTCTGTGAGCCCCCTCATATAGATAGTTGAATTAATTGGTTATTTTTATAATCATGAAAATTATATAACGTAGCTCACGCTGCGTTATAAACGAAACGAACAATTGTTTCGTTTATAACGTAGTTACCTCATTCTAAATTCTATGAACTCCATGCAACCGAAATCCCACTGCAGGCTCGACTCCAGATAGGACTCCTGGTCTGTATGGAGTTGGTAATAAGTGTCTATTGGTGGCAGTGATAACTTATCATCCGGTGGCCTGTATACTCGCTGCATGTAATTTATACACAGACTTTTTGCACTGCACAGGTACATCATTTTCGTTTTATTTACGTGGCTCTAATTATACATTGAGTTGGTTAGTTACAGATGTCCATAGGTGGCAGTGACCACTTACCATCAAGCGGCCTGCATATTATTTGCGACTTCAATACCATTTAAAAAATTGCAATGTATATGTGGAAGGCCTCAAATAAGTATGAGTTGTGTGGTTACCGCGGGTATCATTCCCAACTTAATGTTAGTCTATGGGGGCACTTAGGTACATTCGTGAGCTTGGAATGTATGTGAAATATCGTTTATATCGTATAGGCCTATATTGTCAATTTAATAAGTAAATTGATATCATCGAATTGCTAATTATACCCACCTAAATGGTACAAGATAGGAAACTTAAGATTTTTATCGAAATCTCTAATTTAAAAATCGATTTGACAAATGTCGAGTGCGATTACAAGTGTTTTTGCATAACAATTTATTTTATCTAAACAAAAACTTGCAAAACATACCAGTTATCTAACCATTACCGCTTAAATGTTACATATTAACGTCTATACAGAATTTAATCTTTACTATATTCTTAAATAAGTATAATATAACTGTCTTACATTCCTCAATGTACCAATTTATAAACTGTCTAATATAAGATGGAGCTTGAACGCTCAACTTGCCATCAATTCGTCAATCTCTTCCACGATCCACCAAAAGTCGATGGCAATTAAGACGTGTATATTCTCTAAGGTGTTGGCTACGGTATGAATGGCACCAGCTGATAAATGTACACGCTTTCTGCTTTTTGTATGTACATACATATATAAAAATTCAATACACATACGTGCACTTAACACTATTGAGTAAATACTTATACATACATACTTATAAATACATATACATTATAAATAGTATGATATTGTATTGTATGTACATTTTAAGATTTGAAGATCTTCCGATCCGACCCACAAAGGTGAAAATAATAATATATTTATTATAATCATCGATCAGTAACCTTAGTATGAGTTGCACTCAAAGACATATGGACCTTTAATTTAGAAGTTTTATTTGGCTATAAGAGGCCTTAACTTGGGCAACTAGAAGGTATATCAATAAAATCGTCGAATTAAAAAAAAAAACATACAGCCGAACATAGAACCTCCTCCTTTTTCGAAGTCGGTTAAAAAGTCAGTACGAAAGAGTGTATCAACGAAATTGATTGCAATCAGTGAGCTGTAGTAGTATAGTAGCTATGAGCTATTTTGTAGTTCAATAAAACGTTAAGGGGAATTTAATTTTGACAATATAATAGTTCACTAGTTTTCCTAACTACTAAAATGAAAGCTCAGCATTATATCCATTTCTGTCTAACCTTGTAAATAAATTGCAGTCTGCTCTTTCTCGAACAAAATAGCTTATACATAGCTAGTTAATAGCTTTAATTGAGACCCCGCTCTAAGGTTATATAAATCGATTTTAAGTAGGATTTTTACTATATTTTGAGTTTATATCGGTGTTCTTAGTAGAAATTTTGCTCGTTTTCGACTACTTGACAAATCGTAAACGAAAACTACCCATTCCGATTATTTGATTGGAAGAGACTCCTGTTCATCGACTCGATGGTACTCTCAGCCAATAACAGGCGGAACCGGGAGGCGATACGAAATAGTGTATCGAGCGTTTTTTGTTTGCAACTCATACTAAGGGTACAGATGTCAATGGGGACAGTGATCAACTGTCACTCGACTTGTATCACGAAACTTGATTGCGGACTGGGAGCGAATCAAAAGTAAATATTGAAACATTATTTGTCACCTGGTTGGTGCTGTTAATACCGTCGCCTGGTGGAGGATCGTTTTGTGATGTTTTGAGTTTCCCTGCTGGGGTACAGAGTTATTAGGAATTTTACCACGAAAATAATTATAAGATTTATCACCAAATGTTTACTGCCAGCTTCCTGTCGCGATCCTGTTAGTCCATCTAGTTCTACTCTTAGTTCTACGGTAGAACTAAATGAACAAATAGTCCATCTACTGCTCAGTTCGACGAATTGGATTTGAACAATTAAGAACAGATATTTGTAACTTACAACATGGAGTTGTTCAGGGACAGACTAAAAATTAAAATATAAGTAATTTATAAAAAATATAGTTTTTTTTATGAAATTATCAATCAATACCCGACTACGGAAGGGTAATCTACATGTTTGTATCATGTTCGGTCACAGCTCAAAAACTACTAGGCCGAATTTTGCAAATCAGGTATCAATCTGTTCACATACATTGTAATAGTAACCCTTTTGGTGGATTTTTAAAAATAAATACGACGGTTCTTGTATGAGTTAAATTAACGTTTTTTAATAACTATTATTTGTAGAAACAACATAGATTATTCATTATAAATTGCGGGTCTGGCGGTAAATAGAAAACGAATCATTAGATTCAAAACTCGTTGGTATCCAACAAATTTCTGATAACTCTGTAAAATAAAATTGTGTAATAATACTTGTGTATGTAACACGTTTAATATTAAGTGTAACTTATTAATGATATAGGGCTTGACACCTTTATGATAAGTCAACGAAATCAACTAAGCATTTCAATCATTTTATGATAATTATCGTATGGGACACTAATTATCCGGCTTCGCTAAGTTTAGTACTTACCGTGTTTAGTATTATGGTGTGTCAATGTTTTATACATTTATACAACGAAATGAACGATAGACTAAGTGTTAAGTAACGCGCATATGTATTGTTGGCAACTACCCCGTCTGACATAATTATTTCAAATTAATATTCGTTAAAGATCTCGTGCAAAAAAGTATTTTGAAATTTTGTATTTTTGTAGTTTTATTAAATTATTTCTCTTACGCATAAAATATGTCTTATGTCCGGTACACATTCGAATATTTTGATTGCGGACAAAAATACACAGTAAAGATTAAATATCATCATATACATTTTCTATTTCACAGAAAACGTTGTCTACTATAAAATTATATTAATAAAATATTGGGGGTACTGATTTTAGCAAAAAAAAATTACCTCTCATTTATTCGTAGGTGTTACAGACGTATATTTTATCGAATTAATATACGGACAAATTTAAAAGTATAAGGTTACGTGTGTGTACCGGGTTTAAGCTCCGAAAGTATAGGCTTGATTCGGGGAAGGACTATAGTTAGTGCTCGTTCACGTAGACTCGCGCGCGCGGTGAGAATATCCAAATGTTCACGTACGAACTCAATGGGGTCTTAACTCTCACTTTAGGTAATAATTTTTAATCAAAATTATAAAAGATAAATTTCAAACCCGCTTTAATACATTGCATAAACGTCTGGTCGCCGCGACATTTCGCCAATATGTGAACATGAACTCGCCAAGATTTTTGTAGCGTGAGTTTTATATGAACAATGCCTTACGTATAAAGGGAGTAGTTGTCTTTTGTGGGAATTGGCAATAACTAGAGTGTGGAATTGTGTATGTGATATTGGTTGCTTCGTATCGCCATTATAATATTTGTATTCCAATAATTTACATTCGTCTCATTAATTAACATTCCTCGCGATCGGAAATCGGCATTCCTCATTGGCATTTTATCAATATTCCTTTTTCCCGTAATAATATTAGTTTTTATACGAAATGTATATTATTATTACGTATATTTTAAGTTAGCATTGTGAGATATTTTTGTAGAAGTTTTTTTTATTAATTGTGACATTCCCCAGGGATACAACGATTATTTTACACCATATTATTTTTAATTGTAAATTTTTATTTTGTTAGACTTTTTAAGGTGTTATTGAATAATTTTTTATCGATTACGTGTTTTAGATATATTTTGAGGACGTAAGTTAATGCTAATCAAAGTTTATTTCGTAACATAGCATAGTGAAACATAAATCGGAATATTATTGCTAAGATCTATATTATTATAATATTACCCGTGTACACTGTATTAGCTATACGCTAGCTATCATTTTTATGTTCAACCGAAACATGTAAGTCTATAAATAAATCGGAATTGATTAAAAGTTATCTTTTTCATTTCGTACACCTCCTAGTTTTTCTTACTTCCCGAAACACATTAATAGGACCCCTATATTATAGAAACGAAACTATACAATTCAGTTATTATTTGTTTATTTTGACGGTGTATTGTATATTATACTGTATTATACTTATGATGAAACACAATATTGCTTTTTATACAATTAATTCTATTTTATTACTTGCTTTGGGCGCTTTGACTTTCTAAATGTTCAATGTTTCTGTCTGTGTGTGTCTATAAAAAGGTGTTTGTTTCTTCAGTGCGGTGGTGTAAATTATAAAAAGGTAAATACTATTTGCAATATCTACTTTCAGCACGTGCTGTTCTGCACTTTCTAAAGAAACTTTCTTTCTAAAGAACTGTACACCAATGCCCTGATCTGTTGCTAAAACCTTTGAAGGTGCAGGCTTAGTTTTTATACTTTATATGAAGTTATAAAATTCTAGTTACGTAAAATAATTGGCGACAGAATGTATTGTACGATTTTATTTACATTCTTCGTTATTTTTGATAGGTAGGTATTTGTTTTTGATAGTTCGATGTCTAGCGGAGTATGTAAGCATTTTTGTAACCAGTATAATTTAATGACCGTATTAACGTTAATTTTGTTACTCAATTCATACAGGTCCGATATACAATCTTACACGGACTCTGCGGATGTAAACGAAGAAATAGAGGATGAACCAGAGGAGGAGGATGAACCGGGAGAAGAAGAAGTAGAAGAAACAGCCGATTCTGAACTGGATATCTTGCCTGTCGAAAAACCAGCGCTGCCACCGAAACCCGAAAATCTTCCAGCTAGGTCGATATCCGTATCGTCTAACAGAGATGAATAAATTATAAAGCAAATAATATGTCACGTATTATACAGTCGATATTTCGGGTTAGAGTGAGATTTGGGGCAATGAGAAGAATGACAGACGGCTTAAGTAGGCTTCTCGTGTGCAGATTAGTAATAAGTTTATTTCTTCTATATTTCTGTCTAGATTGAGTTATGACAAACATTAGTCAGCCGAGCGCCAAAACTACCAAATAAAATTGAATAAATTTTTTGACATTGAAAGTAATTTTCTAGTAGTACGAATAACTAATTAGAAAATTTTGCAATGAGTGCTGTTGTACTTTAATATAATGAATAATGTTTATTTTTTTTTTATTTTGTTACATTTTGTAAGTGTTAATAAATATTTTTAATACATATTTTTAAACTTAATTTTAACCTTATTATATTCACCCTGTTCGTATATATTCTGAAACTATGTCCTCCTAACTTCCTGTCTGTAGCAAATAAATTATATTATAGATTCTATAGTCAATTTAAGTTGGGTAACGAAAATTTTCAATTCTATTTTTGTCATTTTTATTTTAAGTATCACCAGAATCTATACTATCTTTTTGGTCATTACTTTAACTTCGAGCTAAGGTACAATGGCTGCGCTAATGGACGTTTGAGTGGATAAATAAAACTCTGCTTGAATAAAATTGTGATGATTTAATCAATCCATAGCCGGCAACAGAAAAGAAATACTTCACATATCAATCAAATTACATATATTTCGATGGGAGAGCTTCGACATAACAAAACACGTAATATTATTGTGAGACATCTATATTATCACATTTGTATAATAATAATTTGAATAGATTTAAATCATAGATGTACCTTGAAGCCGTAATCTGTTTTAATGACGTCACAGTGATTGAAACAATGGGTATGGCCAGTGGACACCCATTGTTGGAATCGCAGTATATTGATTTTTTTCATATATTTTCTATTTAGAGTCAAAATCATATTATCTATGATTTAAATCTATATTTAAAATTCAATTTAAAATAAAATATTCACGATTCAAGATTCAATTGAACGTACTTTATTACAAAATTAGCCCAATGTTATTATGATTGTATTCACAGAACGAACGAGGAATTTCATACATTTTATCTTTAAAATACTTTTACTATCAAAGCAATAAATTCATCAACGGAAAATATTAATTGTACTAGAAATTTTACTCAAGATATGAAATAAAATTAAAATAGAGAAATAATAAATAGATTATTTTAAAATCAGAAACCTGTGAAAAATTCCTTCCTATATTACAGGACATTTAATTCCTATCTTGCATTAAAATTTCTAGCACACGAAACATTACTAAGATTTAGGATGAACAAGCTAAAAACTATAAATTGACATAAAAAAATGTTTACGGCACAGTGTAAAAAATATTTACATAATATACAACTTTAACATAACATGATATACTTTTGTTGCGACATTAAAATTAAAAGCTCATGTAAATTTGTACAAAGCAATGTGGTAAGGCCCGGGCTCCTACATCTTAAAGTGGGTACCGCCCAGGAACATGTACGTGTAAAATAACTGTTCTCAACAGACGTGTCGAAACGATGGTGCACTGTTTAAATGGTATGTTTTCAACATTATCTACTTATCAATAACGAAACTAAGGAATTGTGCCAAATATTACTCACCACCATTTGTCATTTTATAAATCTTCGTTCCGACATTTTCTTAAAACTGACTTTATCCGCAAGATTTCTTTCTTGTATCAGCTTACAATGCTCGAAATCGATTTGATACATTACATACGAATGTTCCCGGTCACTATCACTTTAATGTTACGATCTGTATGTGATTTTATACTAACAAATATTTTATTTCATCAGTAAGAAATTTTGGAATGTTTTCATTCGTTAACAATATCAATATAATAGAAAAGATTCTCCTAAATAGTATTAGACGATGTGTACTTGAGGGATGATTTAATTTAATTTTGTCCGTTAAGTATTCTAGTTAATACTAAGAACAAGTGGAGATATTAAAAATTGTCAACTTACCCGGATTGCGTGAATTTGCAGTTATAAAATTTTGCTACAAGTAAATTCAAGAATTTTTCCACAAAACTATTAAGTTATCTTTCGGGTATACATTCTTAAAAGCTAAATTTCCTAGAGATCTTTTGTATTAAATACAGCGGAATCTGAAAACAAAATCATGAAGCACTAGTATTTTATAATACTAGTAACATTTTTCAAATTAGTGGACATGTTATGCAAAACACCATCCCTCAAATACACGAAACACCAATTATTTTAATAAATCGCTATTAACATTACTAAACCTTCCTCTGACCAGCTTTTAACTGAATAAAGC
>DWNK01000370.1:0-12036 GCA_018250315.1 Hyalothyrus neleus pemphigargyra | reverse complement strand
CATTCTGAGAGGAGACCTGAGCCCAGCAGTGGGACAATAATGGGTTGATGACATATTTAATTATAAAATTAAAAGGTATTTATTATATTAATTTATTTTATGTATCTCAAGTCATAATGTAAAACTACTAGATCCCTTGGAAGCTAGAACCTCTTTAGAAACGTCATACCAAATCAAGGGGAAATGGTCCATGAACCACCAGATGGTATATTTTGTCAGTCATTTCCTCTCAAGTGATAACTCCGTGAAATGCTTCAGATAGTTGTATTATGAAGCATGGTGAACGTCAGCTGCAGCAACTGTTTTCAATCATTTCCTTCCGGCTGTAAATTTGTTAAATGATAGTTAATATAATTATTTGAAGACAAAAATAAAGTTAGCTGGCCGTGGTGGATTCTGCGTCAGACAAAAAATTTTTCACCATGCTCCATAAGTCAACTAACTGATGCTTTTCACGAGTCCTCAAAATCTGTTGCAGGCTCACGTACTAATAACATTTTTAGTACCAACTTTTGTAACCTGTAAATTTATGTGATTTCTGAGCTTACATCTTCACGATTTCGACCACTGGTTGGCAACCATTTTACTAAATGTATGGGAACTCTTAGCATTGAAATTTTCCAAATTTTTAGTTATTGGTATGGTTTTACTCATTGAATAATAATACTTTTGATATCTTTGATATTATTTTAAAGGTAAATTTTGATATTTCTTATATTTACTTTGTAATCACCTGAGTACACTTAACGGTTACACTCTGTATATATGACCGAGATAATGCTGATTTTTAACCGACTTCAAAAAAGGAGGAGGTTCTATGTTCGGCTGTGTATATTATTTTTTTTTCTGTATGTCCGCCGATATCCGTCAATTGTAAAACGATTTTTAAAATTATTTTTTTTCACGCTCTAGACACCGCAACCACCTGCAAAATGGGAAGGAATCAGAAAAGCGACGCAACACGGACCGGCTTGTTATCAAAAAGATGTTTTTACCAAGAATGTACTGCCCGGCAAAGAGGATTGCTTGTACCTGAACGTGTACACTCCCGATCTGAAACCAAAGACTCCTTTAGCCGTCATGGTCTTCATCCACGGAGGTGGGTTCTCAAGTGGCTCAGGGGATGACGATGTATATGGCCCTGATTTTCTTATCCAACATAATATAGTGCTTGTTACTATAAACTACAGGCTCGAAGTACTAGGATTCCTTTGCCTGCATACAGAGGAGGTACCTGGTAATGCAGGCATGAAAGATCAAGTAGCCGCATTGAAATGGGTTCAGCAAAATATAGCAAACTTTGGCGGTGATAAAAATAACGTTACAATATTTGGTGAAAGCGCAGGGGGCTCGTCGGTATCAATGCACATAATATCGCCAATGTCGAAAGGTCTATTAAAAAGAGCTATATCGATGAGCGGAGTGTCTATCTGTGACTGGTCCCTATCATACGAACCTATAAGACGTGCATTCGCTTTGGGAAAACGGCTGGGGCTTAAGACCGAAGATCCAGATGAACTTCTTGAGTTCCTCCAAAAGATACCAGTAGAAGAATTAATCGATAAGGAACCTTATGTATGTGCATTCGAAACTATAACAAATAATATGATGAGAATGGCGCATTTCGCTCCTGTTGTTGAAAAGGATTTCGGGCAAGAGCAATTTTTGCCCAAATACACCATGGAAGCATTAAATACAAAATGTATAAATGAAGTAGATATTTTAATGGGCTACACTGATACTGAATGCATCATCTTAATGCCATACATCGAAAATGACTGGATTAATAAATATAGCACATATGACGAAATGTTTGCTCCTCAAAAAGTCTTATTTAAAAGTTCGATGCCGAAAATATTAGAAGCGTCAGAGCTGGTAAGGAAATACTACTTTGGGAACAATCCTATTAATTTAGACTACATGAAAGAATTCGTGAAATATGCATCTGATTCTACTTTCGTTTATCAAATACACCAATATCTGAGGTGTTTAGCAAAGAATACGAGGAATAGCGTATATCTGTATAATTTTTCCTGCATGTCTGAGAGAAACATTTTCAGTGCTCTGACCGCTAAGTACGGTTTTTCGGGAGTGGCACATATGGAGGATATCATGTACCTGTTTCATTCCAAGAAGTTTGATATATCTGTCGACAAGAAAAGTCCATCATACAAGATGATTCAACAAACATGTTCGCTCTTTACGAATTTCGCTAAATACGGGTAATTATCCAATTCATAGCAGTGATAGCCTAGCGGTCTCGCTCCGGTGGGTCCAGGTTAAATCCCAGGTATCTCTGAGTTTTCTTAAACATGTGCGCATTTGAAGTAATTAGCACTTGCTATACGGTGAAGGAAAACATCGTGTGAAAACCTACATACCTGAGTGTTCTTATAAAAAAAAAGTTCTCAAACGGTATTTGAAGTTTACCAATACGCAATTGGCCAGTGGTAGACTATGGCCTAACCTTCTCATTCCGGAGAGTGACCCGAGCCCAGCAGTGGGACAGTAATGGGTTGATGACATCAATGGAATATTGATGAATTATCAATATCCCACATGGTAAAACCAATATGATTCCTCCGCGGAGGTACTATCAGCTTAGCCATTTCTACCGTGAAGCAATTTTTGTGTTTCGGTAGAAAGGTGTGTTATCCCGGTTTATAAGGCGCCCATCTTAGTCTTCAGGAGGATAGGATTGACTTCAGGCAGGAATGCTGTTCTGCATGAGGACAGATGCCCATGGGTGGCAATGACCACTTAGTAGAACTATTTAACTGCACATGTATGTATTAGCCAAACGAACAGGCAGGCGAGATACCTGATGATAAGTAGTCATCGCTGCCTAGGAACATTTACTACACTAAAGGAGTCGCTAATGCTACGCTGGCTTTGAAGGAAGCTAGAACAAGCTTTTTTCAATTAATATGTAGGATAAAGATTGTATAGTGGTACGGAACCCTTCGTGTGCGACGCCGACTCGCCGGTTTTTTCTATTATTTTCAGAAACCCAACACCCGAAGCTATTGATGGCGTGAGCTGGCCGTTGTATGACAACACGACCCAAAGCTACCTCAACATCGGGGAGAAGCTGGTCCCCGGGACAGCCCTGAACGCCGACGTCGTCGCCTTCTGGGAGAAAGTGTACGAGGTCGCAGGTGTGACCTTATAGATTAATGTTGATAATCATAATCTTTATTGGGTTCATTTTTAGTTAAACATGATACATTAACAAAAATACAAGTCCTAATTATAGAACATAATGTCAGTTAAGGCGTTCCAATTTTTGTTATAGAAGAGTAGGAATTCACTGGCGGTAATACTTAATTAAAAGTGATAATATTCAAATATGTGCTCAAATTTATTTGCATGTCTATGTATCACGTTGGATATAAAGTTGATTATAGAATTAATGTTGATATGTATCACGTTGGATACAAAGTTGATTATAGAATTAATGTTGATAATATGTATCACGTTGGACATAAAGTTGATTATATATTCAAAAATTACTGTCGTTTTATTTTCTCTAAGGCGGGGGAATTAATAATTGGTATTTTTTATTAGGGTTCCGTACGCAAAGATTGCCAACGGAACAATATTTGTGAGGCTGAACTGTCTTTCTATCCGTCCGCCTGTTACGGGGCTCTAATGCCTGAACCTTAATGGGTAAATATTTGAAATTTATGCCGCCGGCCGCTATGACAACCAACAAATATATGCGTGTATATTTTAATAGTATATTTGATGATGGTAAGGTCCTATCGTGTGCCCTGTCTGGCTAGTGATCACCCTCAGGGCGTAGCCTACCGTTAACAGAGTCTCTCTTCCTACTCTTCCCATTTTTCTTATCTAATCCCATCCTATTTTTCTTCTGAGCCGGTGCAGTATTAGCGACTCCTCTGGTGTTGTAAATGTTATGTAATTGGTGTTGCAGGTATCTCGCCTGCCTCTTACTACTTACTTCTTACTAATATTATAAATACGGAAGTTTGTTTTGATGGATGGGTGTTTTGTCTTTCACACTAAACGGTTGAACAGATTTAGATGAAATTTAGCACACAGATAGTTAATAACCTGTATTAACATATAGAATACTTTTTATTCCGGTAATCCATATTAATAATAATTTAGAGTTCACGCCAGCGTAGTCGCGGCCGAAAACTGGTCTTTTTTATGTTGAAGCCTAACGAAAAAGCAGGTGGGCCACCTGGTGGTAAGTGGCCACCGCCGCCTATGGACATATGCAACGCCAGGGGAGTCGCTAATGTTACATCTTGTATAAGGAAAAATATTTACCATTCACAGGTTGATTACAATTCATACTAATATTATAAATGAGAAAGTAACTTTGTCTATCTGTTCCGCTTTCACGGCCAAACTGCTGGACCGAACGGAATGAAATTTAATATGGAGATAGTTTGAAGTATGCAGATGAAATAGGTTACTTCTGTCAAAAATCTACCCCACTGAGGGCGAAGCCGCGGGCGGAAAGCTAGTATACAATAAATATTAATATGTTGTTGCATAATTCAGTAGTCCGCAGAACACAAACAACAAACAGAAAGAATACAAACTGCCCTTGAACTATAATATGACTAGTAATGGTATAGTTTATCATAATCATCAAACTCATTCAGGACGATTCTATTAATTATTATGTCTATGGGCGGCAGCGACCAGTCTAATATTAGGTAGTCTGCGTTTTATTAGTAGCAAACGAATATGCAGGCCACGTGGTGGTGGTCATTGCCGCCCATAGACATCTGTCACCAACTCCATGCAGAACAGGAGCCATATCCGGAGTCGATCGCAGACGCGGTAGCCCCTTAAAATGGGTGCGGTAATGGTACCTCTCTGGACGAAACGTACTGATTTACCACCTGACGAATGGCTGCATACTCACATGCTACTAGTCTACAAATAAATTATGCACGTATGACTCAAGAACGTTAATGAAACGTTTTTATGCGCACGGTGCACGAGTATACCTTGCAACAGTTTATTTATCTTCTTACCTTGGTCAAGAGTGGACGTACTCAGAAAACAGTAAAAAGTAGAAAATAAAACTGGTTTCCTAGACACTTTAATCTAATCACTACCAATTAAATCCATAATGGAAAACCAACAGTAATTAAAACGATTAATAAAGTGGGCTCAGATTAATAACCATATAATCGTTTACCTGTGACAATAGTATAGAACCTGTTACTTCTATACGCCATTAAGATTTCTACTAGTGTTTTAAATGGCGAAAGTAAAAGTGGAACAGGGATGGCTGGAAGGGGAACATCTGGATGTGATTACGGGAGATGGTCGGTACTACAGCTTCAAAGGCATACCGTACGCCGCGCCACCTATCGGCAAACTGAGATTCAAGGTAAACGTACAAGCGTAAATTTAGACTACACAATAGTGTAGTATTTATGTATTTTTTTTCCCTTTTTCTGATATTCTTTTTTATCGTAAAAACCTAGCGAAAAGGTATTGGAGCGCGCATAGCTTAGCTGTCATGTCTGCATCATACTGCAACATTAAATAAGTACGTTTCAACTTAAAATAGTGTCGAGAGTTCTTTGCTTCCAGTCCATCATACTCAAATTTTGAGGATGGTGAAAGAAACAACACAAACAGAGTTGGATGAATTGACATTTAGTATGTACATGCATATATTCTATCCATACTAATATTATAATTGCGAAAGTAACTCTGTCTGTCAGTTTGTTACGCTTTCACTGCCGAACTGCTGGACCGAATGTAATGAATTTCAGTATGGAGACAGTTTGGAGTATGATGATGAACATAGGCTGCTTTTTTTCAAAAACCTTTGTGTCACAATACAATATGGGTATATTATTTATTTTTTAAATTATTCGGTCGTACGGAGCCCTCGCACTTGGCCGGGTTTATTTATGTATTAGCCAAACGAAGAGGCAGGCGAGATACCTGATGGTAAGTAGTAATCGCCGCCTATAAACATTTGCTACAACAGAGCAGTCGTCAATGCTACGCCAACTTTGAAAGAAAAAGGGACGAGTTGGGATACTAATGATGAGAACGAGAGATAAGATGAGAACGGTGAAAAGAGGAACTCTGGCTCTCAGGCGCTACTAGAACATAACAAGTCGCTATTGGCGGCAGACTCCCGCGCGAGGGTGGTCACTAACCAGCCAGGTCACACGATAGGACCTTGCGAATAGTAAATCTGATGTAGTGCCTACTTTTCCGTTTCACAATAGCATAATCACTGAATGGTGAGATTCTATCCGCAACCATTTGTACTCGTGATGGTCCACAGTCAGTGTTCGTTTTCCTTATGGTCCACGTGTTGGTCTTAACCGCACGTGCAAGATGTGGAACAACCTCTGGTGTTGCAAATGTACTTAGTCACCTACGAACATTTGCAATACCAGCCAGCATTGAAGTTGGCAATCCATAGCCGGCCTTGAAAGAGAATCCCAGTGCTTCGCTCAGAAGGAAGATTTCATTCCACATATTACACGTGCGCAGTTGTAAACGATAAATGATATACTCGTAATGGAGCAACGTCATTAATTAAGTGAGTTATATATAATTTCATAAAAATCATCAAATTCATTAAAAATTTTCAAAGTATGTAGTTAATGAAATACTCATTATAATCACATAAATATTCCATGTTATTTGTCTTAAAAACGATTATGTAACAATAGAAAAATCCACCAAGGTTAAAGTATCTTACAATTATTGTAATTGCGGTTGTCTCTGGCTAATAATATTAGATTTTTTTCGAAATTACAAAATAAACAGATTTGTTGTTTTGTATTTTTAAATTTTTTAAGTATTTTAAATTAATACCAACGTCAAAAAATCATATACAGCGAGTATCTATTTATTATTTTTTAATATTGAAATTCGTTTTATTTTGGTCATTGTTCTAAGTACTAAACTATAAATATATAGACTCCATAAAAATTAATCTACGAATTTTTTACACAAATGAAATCAGAGTTGCAATTTAATAAATACATAAGTAAATAGAAATCCCCTAAAACAAAAGTTATATGTTATCTTGCAGGCGCCGTTACCGCCAGCACAATGGGATGGAGTCCGAAAAGCGACTCATCATGGCCCGGTTTGTTATCAAAAAGACATATTTACACAAGAAATATTGTCCGGTAAAGAGGATTGCTTGTATCTAAACGTGTACACACCAGATATTAAACCAGCCACTCCCTTTTCCGTTATGGTCTTCATCCATGGAGGAGGGTTCACGAGTGGTTCAGGGGATGATGATTTCTACGGCCCCGATTTCCTTATCCAACATAACGTCGTACTTGTTACTATTAACTACAGAGTCGAAGCTCTAGGATTCCTTTGTCTAGACACACAGGAGGTACCGGGTAATGCAGGCATGAAAGATCAAGTAGCTGCATTGAAATGGATACAGCGAAATATAGCGAATTTTGGCGGCGATCCAACTAACATAACAATATTCGGTGAAAGCGCGGGTGGCGCATCAGTTTCAATGCACATAATGTCACCAATGTCGAAGGGTCTATTTAAAAGGGCTATATCGATGAGTGGAGTATCTCTCTGTGATTGGTCGCTTCCATACGAACCAAGAAGACGGGCATTCGCTCTTGGTAAACGGCTAGGAATAAACACCGAAGATCCAGATGTACTTCTTGAATTCCTACAAAAGGTACCAGTAGAGGAATTAATCGATAAAAATCCGTGTATACTCGCATCAGAAGAAAAGACTGGTAACGGCCTGAAATTGTACCATTTCGTACCTGTTGTCGAAAAATATTTTGGGCAAGAACAATTTTTGAACAAACAAACAATGGAAGTATTAAACAGTAAATGTGCAAATGACGTCGATGTCTTAATAGGCTACACTAATGCAGAATGTCTCGTCGCAATACCAAACTTTGTGAATGGTTTAATAGATAACTATAGACTTTATGACGAACTGTTCGTTCCTCGAAAAATCTTGGTGGAGAGTACGCCATCCAAAATTTTAGAAATATCGGAGCTTATAAGAAAACACTACTTTGGAAATAAACCTATTCATGTAGACTCCATGAAAGAGTTTATAAAATATGCATCCGATTCTACTTTCGTTTATCAAATACACCAATTTCTAAAGTGTTTAGCAAAAAATACCAAAAAGAAGGTGTATTTGTATCAATTTTCCTGTTTGTCTGAGAGAAATATCTTTGGTGTTCAGGGCGCTAAATACGGATCGACCGGAGTGTCACACTTAGAAGATATCATGTATTTGTTTAATGCCAAAAAGTTTGGCATACCTGTCAATAAGAACAGTCCAGCATACAAAATGATTAGACAAATTTGTACACTCTTTACGAATTTCGCTAAATATGGGTAAGTATACATTTTAAATTTGCATTTAAAAAGACACCACTACCACATACACCCAGTTCACCTCACCTACAAGCAAGTCTTGGGTGTATTCCATAATTTCAGTCCTTAATTTTGAGATCATCTACAAGTACGTCCTTAGGAATTGAAAAGCATATGTGATCTACTGCAGGAGTTGGGGAAGCCATGGAAGTCTAGGCCCTATGAACATTTGCAACACCAGAAGAGAGAGAGAGAGAAGAGTCACACAAATCGACCCAATAGGGACAACGTACGGGTCTCGTGAAATCGAGCTCACAGGAAGCAGTAACTCTTTGAGGACCCACGTATGCCGAGGACACGCAACAGGAAGGGTGGGGATATAAAATCTGACTCTCAAACGTACTATCGGAACACAACAAGCTGCTATTAACGGTAGACGACCTGAGGGTGTTCGATAGCCAGTCACATCACACAGTGGAACCGTACCACCAGCAAAGCTTATTTCCTCCCTGAAATTAAAAGTAAATCTTTTCAGAAATCCAACACCCGAAGCTATTGATGATGTTACGTGGCCATTGTATGACAACGTGATCCAAAGCTACCTCGATATCGGAGAAAAGCTGGTCCCCGGGACAGCCCTGAACGCCGGCGTCATTGACTTCTGGGAGAAAGTGTACGAAGTCGCAGGCGTTAAATTATGAAATCAATTATTGATATAAAACTACTATTTATGATATACGTTTAATGGTGACAGAAGTTTGTTCATTCAGTTCAGCATAAGCTACAAAGAGCAATGCTGACTGCTCGACTACACTCTGACGGAGCACCCCTAATTCTCTGGGGTAATGACACGATCGATGTAACTTTCTCAGTCAATCAAATCGTCGGAATCAAAGGTTGATGCGAGATAGTGTATCGAATCCTCTTTGATTGCAACTAATACTAAGGGTAATGTAATGAAATTTAACTTGGACATTTTCAAGTATGAACATAGGCTATTGTTTTTAAATCAACCCATATGGCGGTGAAGTTAGGGTGGGCGAAACGCAGACAGGAAGCTAGTGTTGAAATAAAGTTTATTTTAAATACAAATGCTTATTTTTAGACTTTAATCAAACGGGACCGAATGAATAATACGAACATGGCTAAGGTTTTTAGCGTTCTACAGATATAATTTAAACATTAACAATTTTTTAAATTATATTTTTGGTGCAATTTATGTAATAAATGATTAATTGTTTCATTAGTTTTATTTGTATTATAAATTCTCTATTAGTGTATGTTCTTCGATGAAAATTGGTCGTAATAATAAAACCTATATCACTATAATCTAAGATATCATTTTTTTATGGTTTATTGGTTAATAAGACATCAACATATATTTCTTTTGTCATTTATAGGTTACAGTACACATGTCCAGAATTTATTATGATATAATAAAATCTCAATAAATCACAATGTAGTATCAGATATAAGTGAGAACATTGAGCTACAATTTTCAGTTTGTTATCAAAAATAAATTTGGGTCATATTAAAAAAAACCAGCCAGCGAGTCAGTTCGCACTCGAAGGCTTCTGTACACTCTAGTATAGCCAGGTAACAATAAATTTTTCTACACTGGTTGTACATGCAATGAGATCATCCTCAATTTATTACTGTCCCACTGCTGGGTAAGAATTAGGCCACAGTCTACCGCGTTGGCCAAGTGCGGATCGGCAGATTTCACATAGCTTTTTTATAAGAACTCTCAATTATGTTCTTCAAGGTGTTTTCCTTCACCGTATAGGAAGCGATAATTACTTTGTAATGTGGACATGATTTAGAATAAGCAGGTCTCGCGCGGTTGAGATTTGAACCTGGACTCACCGAAGCGAGACAATTCTAAACAACTAAATCTATCACTTGTGTAATGAAAAGGTATCATACATCTAACATTACATGTTCCTAGAGAAGCAGTTAAACGGTACATATTATACGGTGCAGTTAAATGAACGACGTGTTTGTAAGACGTCGTGGAGGCAATATTGCGAAGGTGTGACTCTGTTGTACTCTCGAAAGGAAATTAAACCTTTACTCGAGTATATTGTACACGAAAGACGAGGTCGGCGTGAGATGAGTTCCTCAGTTCTGTATCGTCGCAATTGTAGATTTACCCCGAAAATAGTAGAATCTTGTTCTACCATTTCGGGGTTAATCTACGATTCTGATGATAACCATGGATGACACATCATGCTACGCGTTTTAGTGTATTTTTATATGTTTAAGCCAAGCGAAGAGACAGGCACATGAACATTTGCAACGCCAAAGAGTCGCCAATTCTCGCCGACTTTAAAGGGAATGATGGGATTTACGATGCTATCCACTTTCTTCGAGACAAGGTGCGGGTATCGTAGCAACGAGATCCCACAAACCCCGACGAAAAGCCGTCACAGGCACCGCTATGGTCTGGCTCTCAGGCGCACTACCGGAAGACGGCAACACGACACTCCGGCCTGAGCGTGGTCGCGAGCCAGTCAGCTCACACGATTTGACTTTACCACCAGCAGAGACAGATCTCTTCTCATATAATGACACATTAAGTCTAATTTTGCAATAAAATTTCCGCACTCATAAAAGTGAAGTGCTGCATTATTTATTTTTCTTCACACATTTAAATAATTAAATACAGTGCGGGGACCTGAACGGTTTAAAGGAGGCAATCTTTACTAAACACGACTATTATTATAGCATTAGATTTTTTACAGAAAACGCGTGATGTAAATATGTATTACAGGTGACGGTTGCATCCAAATTCAAACTGTGACAATAACAACAGCACGGCTGGTATTTATTCGTATGTGGAAAGTGGATTTGATCATCTGTTTCCATCTATCATTTAGCATTTAGATGATCAAATTGAAACGGATAAACTTTAAAATTTAATAAAAAATAGGGGAGACCGGGGTTGGAAGTCACATTTTTTTCCTTTTCGACTTTGTTGACAGTGTTTTTAATTAAGCGAAAATTAATTAGTACCAGTTTAAAGGGAAACAATTACTTTTTCTATAACATTACGCATTTTGAAAAAATTTAGGATTTTTTGAAAAACTAGGATTATGATGGTGTCGGTATTTACTCCAGTCTATTTATACCCTTTAAATATCAACATCATACTATAATATTTTATAACATAATTCGGGTTATGTCAACACAATGATCTTGATTGTATTACCCTGGTTTACCACGCATACAAACGTCCTAATCTAGAAAAAATTCTGTCGGGATAGAAATTCCTTTTCGCCATAAATAACTAAGGTGCATTATATCGTTGTTCGTAAAATTTCTTCATACAAGTATTGCAATATAATGATAGTATTTAAGAATTCAATACATTATTTTATATAATGACCCGCTCGCTTTCTAACACGCCACACCCTTACCACACTGCGGTATCTTTTGACAGTTCATTCATTGTACGGCTAGGTGAATAATATGTGAACTGCATTTTTAACTAGGGCTGCCCCGCGTGAATAACAATTTATAGAAAATCCAGGAAAATATCTGGAGCGTGGTTTGTGTGTGTGGAGCGTTCCAATGCGGATTTTATACTAAACTAGAAAAGACTAATTCGTTAATCGTAATGATAACTAAACAATGTTGCCTTCATCTGTAACCTAAGACTATGAAGCCTATTGACTGCTCATTGCACTT
>DWNK01000369.1:0-12040 GCA_018250315.1 Hyalothyrus neleus pemphigargyra | reverse complement strand
CATCAGTTTTGCAGTTTAAAAACAGTGTCTGTACTGTTATTACTGGTTTGAAGGCAGTGATGTGCTTACTTTAACGAGGCTTTTATTTTAATCGTTAAAAGTAGTAAGACGATATTTAATACTAAATCAGAATGCCTCGTCATTGTAACCGCCAAGGAAGGTACGGCACGACTTAATCTAGTCTGATTGAGTTTACTTGCTGTCGACGTTCAAATTAAGTATTACATATTTGAATGAAGCCCGCAATTACACTGCCTTTTTAGGTGAAAATAATTACTATTTGTTTTTGTCCTAGTCTTCCTAAGTTTGTAAAGCAACCATAAACGGATTGATGAAATCAAGTCGGCAAGTTAAAGTTTGTAGACGCAACGATCCATCTCTCGCTAAATTTAATCCAAACTTCAGCACTTCGTCAAGTGCACGCGTGTCTCGCGGGCCCTTCGCGTGAAGGATCACGGCTATTACAGCGAAATTCAGTTTAGTGCCACTCTTATCAAAGCCAGTAGTCAAGCCTAATATCACTTCAGTTTTTAGTTTTGGTAGTTAAGTGGCAAAAGCAGAACAATTATTTTGATTTCATTTCGGCTATTCATCAATCTGTCTGTCTCTCTCACGATCGTCTTTACATCTCGTTGTCTGTTCGTTATCCCGTTTGTAGAAGTGACGATTTTTCCGTTCCAATCCTTGAGAACTATCTAGTAAAAAAGATAAATAATAATAAGCGAATGCATTTCACACTCATAGCTTTATACTAACATATCCATGCACACTGAAAATACACCCTGGAGAACGATGACGAAAAATATGGACCACATTTATTTTATTTTTATTTATTTACTAAGATTTGTTTATTTGTTATTTTTTTTATGACACTGAAGTAGCAAATGAGAGCAATGATTTTAAAGCCCATGTTATTTTATAATATTCATAATGAATACAGTTAATTATACAGTGCAAAAGTACGAGTACATATCTTATCAAATAAAAATATTCTTCTCTTCCTCGCAGCCCCAACTTTTCGCTAATTTAATTTACTGCAGCTTACCGGTACAGTCATCTACAGCATAAGCGAGTAAGCGATAAAATGTTAAAAATTCTATTAACCACATGATCATTCTATTAAAATATGTTATTGTTTGTTTTTAGGTTGCTGCTCTTGAGGATAAAGACTAAACGCCTCGTTAAAGTGTAGCTGCCTTACAATATTTTTTAATTAAAGCATATCCCATCAACGCAACACTGAGACAGAGCTGCTGTGGCTATGGTGTTGCCGAACGGGCGAACCACAAAGTGTGTCAGCATATTTTAAGGGACCATTGTCTACGTTTGCAAGCAGTTTTTAATTTATTTGACATTCGGATGGATTGTGCTATTCAATTATTCATTGTCTGTATTTTGAGTTTAGTAACTGAATTAAACTGGAGGTGGGCAGGGCATGTAGCTCGACTCCAGGATGAGAAGTGGACCAATAGGGTTACATCGTGGATGGGTCCCAAAAGGAAACGGCACAAAGGAAGACCCCACATGAGATGGGAAGACGAAATAATCAAAACGGCTGGCCCTCAATGGCAAAAATTAGCCCAAGATCGAGATAACTGGACTTCTTTGGAGGAGGCCTTCACCCGCAGAGGCGTTCTCACAGATTAAAGAACAGTATAATATGTGAGTGTGTGGGAAATACATGAAATAGTAAATACGTAGAAGTAAACACACTAACATTAATTTATAAGTTTCAATTATGAAAATTAACTTATCTTTATCTCTTTTTTCTTTTTGTTTTAACTTTAAATTTTGTTTTAAATTAATTAGGAACTCATACTTTTTTTGTAAACTAAGTACCAATTTGTGAGAAATAAAAGGCTTTTTTATTTTTTTTATTTTATTAACTGAATGTGAATCTTTTATGCGTATATTTATTCTCTGTGTAACTCTTTGAACGTTTATATCGACTATCACTGTGATCACATCACGACTTGGTCGCATTTAACTCTTTAATCGTAGACACTGAAACAAATTCCCAAACATTTAAACCAGCAAACTTTTCATCGCGTGTTCCCATAACAAGAACTTTGTTAATGATTACAGCGGAGTGTCAAGGGAAATCTTTACTACTCGATTGTTCAACTTCAACTCAAACAATCGTAAAACTCCTGCTCTGCCTTTTTATACGGGAATAAAACTGTAATAGTAGATATAAATTTACATTTTCTGCTCCCGACAGGCAATACCTGATTTCACTGGGGTTTTCATCGTCTTAAGAGATATTTATGAATTTTTGATCGCATTGTACCTAATTATATATGCACTAATAAAATATGTCTTTCTTCTACGTTTCAATGTTTTAAAAGTATGAAGAGCGGTAATCGGTAAACAAATTTGAATTTGATCGTTCCTCCGGTTGGTCAAAGAAAGCAAGCAAAATATAGTTAAGGTACAAATGTCGTAAGGTACAAATCTGTTGAGAACAGCTTGAACATTCGGTGACAATCATAAGTGTCAGGTAATAGTCCTTATTTCAAAATAGACAAAAAATAAGTAATGAAAGTAATAGAAATAATATAGATATAGATTTTATATAAGTAATATATCGGTAACTAGTGGATATAGACAAAACGTAGGGTAATTAAACCACTAATTACACTATGATTTATTAAAAAAACTAAAATGAATAATCAAATCAAAATCAGAAAAATAAGCCTTTAATTAAAAAAATGTACACCATCGAATTTTATTGTGATAATTAGTTTTCAATATAAGACTTTAAATTTTGTAATGCAAATGAAACTTAACGCACAGGCGGGACGGTCGGAAAGCTAGTAAACAACAAAAGCTTCGAAGAACATCGCTTATGAACTATTTGCCAAAGCTTAGCATGTTAATGAGTGAAGGAGGGGTTGCACAGGGGAGAGTGCTGCATCCTCTTTTGCATAATTTTTCCATTCAATGGAAATATCTTAAGCACTTCGTATGCAAAACTGATAAATGACCTGCGACCGTGGCCCGCTCGTCTATTTGTAGTGATTTATTTCGTTTCACTCCGTTATCATTAATTTGTATTTTATTACGAGATGGATTTGTAGTATTTGAAGACTTTTAAATTAAAAGTGGTCGTAGCTTTTGCTTAGTCATCATTTTGTAAGAGAAAATTACGTAAGAGAGGGATATCTGTGTCTAATTCAGGGGCAATCGCAAAAAATTAGTACATAAGTATGTTGTGCTTTAAGATTTCTTATTAGTAGAAAAGATAAAAAATATAAATAATAACATTAATATCTCTAATATACGAGTATGTATGTATTAAAAACATAGTATTTTTTAAAAGGACTTTTACGAGGTCCCTGAAGTGTTTTAAATATTTTAATACACCCAAAACGAAGTCTTTAAAGTTAAACGAGCTCTTTCTTCATGTAATGATATTAAAAACTTTATTAACTTAGTAAAAAAGTATTCCAAGGACAATGACAGCCCTTTAAGTACCGAAACAAAATTTTAAGAGTTCTTAATCATCTCAAGTTTTACAGCCACTCCACGAGATCGTTAGCATAAAAGTTGAGGTTAAAAATTAATAAAATATTTAACGAGGTTGTTGAATCAAATATTTTGATGTCATATACTTTTTCTCAGTTCAGAGATTGAAAAAAATAGATTCGTTTGACTTTAACTGACTTTATAAAGTATATTTGAAGTCAGTCATTTCAATGTCATTCATATAAAACTAAATAAATGCAGAATAAGAGACAATGAATACATATGAATTGATTAAAACTGAATTAATTTAGATTATGAGAATATAATTCAGACTATGACTATGACGATTTTAAGTATAAATCTTGTATTTGAAATATGTCGTTTTATGCCGTGAGCGACAGTGTCCCCTCAACATTAAACTCCATTGCATGCATATGACACTACGTGTATAAAATAATAAACTGCACGAAGAATTCAATAATGGGTAAAATGCACTTCAAAACACATTAAAATTTTAGCACCCTAACGATATAAACACCCTTTCAATCGAAGTTGTCGTTATCGGTCTGTTGTTTACGGTTGATGGCCGTGAATTTGCGACAGGAATTGGAACAATACGAGTTCGGCCCGGTCACCCAATTGTGACCAAGTTTAGTATCGAAGTTTTCATTACAATACTTTAAAGTAAAGACTACAGTTTTATTGCATTGATCTACAACAGTAGATATATCTGTATCCAACAGGATACAGACATTTCCAAATCTAAGCTGGACTTCATGCAAGTCTGAAAATAAAATGGATTGAAGGTCTCAGGTTAGCATTGCATGGTTCGATGAGTGTGAAAACAAGAATAATAATACCTGCTGAATTTTATTCTTCTGCATTTCAGACTGAAGATACTGAAGAAACTGCAGTGTTAATAAAAGTGGAAAAGGTGTTAACAAGAAAAGATAAGTCAAAGTATCCAAAAGTAAGGAGAAGTAATTTTTGGATAGATTTATTTTTATTAACAGTTTTTGTAATTTTGGTAACATAACGAAAGTAAGTCTAAGTAACAGACTCAGAAAAGCCTTTAACCGAGCCTAGAAGAGGATACGTTATGTCTCCTGACACTAATTTACATTGAAATATAAAAATTAAATACGACTTTGGAAATAAATCATTAATGCAGAAACTCATAGATTTAACGTAGTGATAAAAATCTAAATCTATGCAGAAACTAGATCTTATGGAACATAGGCAGACCGACCACGTAACTCGATCCGCAACACCAATAAATTTCAATGTGAAATCTGTCTAAATTACAGCTTTGCTATTAAGTATGACTATTTAATTGTAATCACAATATGCTTGCAACAGTTTCTATTGATATTATTAACTTGTAAATAAATAGATTATGGCAAACTTTTAATTGAAACTTTTGTTATTGTTGCTGTTGAGTTACGTGGTCGGCCCACTGGTATATGCCAGTATATACAAATAATGTTGATATCAATAGGATAAGCCCAGTTAAGGCTGACTTCCAAAAAGAGCGCGCTGCGACTGCGATTACATTATAACGGGCTGCATTACTGTATCGCCCTGCATTTTTTTCATATGGTATTGAATGAAGCATTAAAGATACCCCACCTTCACTCGTTATTATATGAAACACACTCGTTATTATTGTGCATACGAATAGGCTTAACAATAACTTCGTCTTCACTGAGATACAAACATACGTCTATGTATCTTTAAAGAATCGAATTTAGGTAACACTAAATTCGATTCTCAAAAACGTTTACCTACTATAAAAGTAGTATTACTGAAATTGTAATAAAAATCTTATTTTATATGAAATGGGAGTAGCAAAACTAATTAAAATGGTCAGCTCATGGATAATAGACATACATGAAACTGAACCATAATCCCATTTGAGGTCTCATTGTAGTAGGTAGATACCAATGAGGACTAAGGTGATGAGACGAGAGAATGTCTCTTCAACCACTTCTGTCCAACTAATGTTTTAAATCGGTTCATGAGAGATTAATTTTATACAAGTATTAATATTTTTTGTAAATTCTAATTCAAATCATTTAAATGCTAGTGTATAGGTACATTACAAGATGTTAAATAACATAGCAGATACCTATATAGGTATTATGAATCAAGTTAAACAATATGCTCTGAATGTTTTAAAAGAAAATATATTTCATTGCCTTTTTTATAGTCAGTCTTGCAGGCATTGCATTAGATCTCATGTGTCCATTTGAGCCATTTATTGCAATACAACGCTACTCACTTGAAATAGACGAGATAATATTTATGTGAAAATTAACCTTTGAAGAATCACGAGCTAGTGCCCTTTTTCACAGGACTAAGCGATACGATACGACCTGATTTACGATTAAGCAATCCTTTCTAAGAAGGCTTAAAAATTTATACGCCTTCCTTTAATTTCGATTTCCATCCATTGTGGAGTTTCTTTCCGTTTCTGCTCTATTATAAATTATTTTCCTGGTATAAAAAAAATGGCCTGGCCTTTAAATTTATGTCTTCGCGTAATTTACATGACAAATAAGTATATATTTGCTTAAAATATACTTGTCCTGTTCTCTTGCTGCTTTCGTGAGCTCCGTGTCACGTGTCCCGTTTTCTTTCCCTTCAGAACCGGTGTAGCATTGGCAACCTCTACGGTGTTGCAAATATCCATAGGAGGCGGTGACTACTTAGCATTCGTTATCCTCATCTGGCTTATAAATAAAAAAAACAATTAAAATATGTAAATAATTTATTTATTAAAAAACATACAATATCATTAAGCTTGAATTACTTCTACAAGATTCTGTATCTGCTAGGCCTGAAAAAAAGTTAAATCAAATTAGTATCACATAATATAATCTAAATTAAAATCTGCCGAATAAAACATTTTTTTTAGATTACATGTGTAAATTAGACGCGAAACCGCCGATTGGTGACACCTCTGATCTTGCAAATGTTCATAGGTTTGATGCCTACTTACCACCAGGTATCCTGTCTCTTCGTTAAGCTTATACATTAAAAAAAATAGGTAAACTTAGCGTAATTTGACTTTCAACCCGTGACTTTCTTAAACATTCTGTATACATACTAACAAAACGTGATTTTTTTTAATGTGTTAGCCAAACAAAGAAGCAGGCGAGATACCTGATCGAAAGTTGTTACCGCCGCCTTCATAGGCGTTTGCAACACCAGAGGGGTCGCCGATGCTCATCGGCTTTAAAGAAAAAAGGCATGGGATGGGATGGAAAGGATGCGAAGGTTAGGAAGAGGGACTCTGGCGCTCAGGCACACTACCGGAACACGACAAGTCGCTATTGACGGTAGACTCCGGCCTGATGGTGGTCGCTAGACAGACAGGTCACACGATGGGTCTACGAGGTCACCTTACCACCACCACACTTTAGATTGCCAGCTTTAAGATGATAAGACAATTTATAAAGATAATTGGGGACAGTTATTGCATCTGGGAGCGAAAAGTGGATTTTTGGACCCAAATATCAATTCGTAAGGCCACCATACCTAATTTTCTAAAATGGTTATGGTTAAGGAAAGGTATGGATAGTTGTGGTGAGATTTTAATTTTCCATTGAATATCTTTGTACAAAAACCGATATTTAATCTCAAAATTTAGGAAAGGTCTGTATAGCACTTAATTAATTATGTTCCGGTACGTGTCAACTAGAATTACAATATGGACACAACCATGGCATAAATAACTTTCTATAACTATCCTACATATAACGTTAACATTATAAATATAAATTATGGTTGATTAAAAAAAATGCATATTTTGTCGCCACCTTTGCCACCTACACGAATTTCATCACCAACAAAATTTATTCAGTACATTAAAAGAGCGATAAATTAAAACCGAAATACTTTCCGATTAACTATGCAAACTAGATGCGTTACGCGACGTTACTTCTCTTAAATTGTCTAGGGCCTGTACGTTCATTTTGATTACGTTGGTTGTTACACTTTTCCTAAAATGAATGCACGTCATTCGTCTTTGCGATAATATTTGCTTCCGTCTATGGCCTCGCCTGCTTCGAAATGACTTTTTCTGCTATGCTTCTGGATGTGTCTAGCTGTCATGCTCAAGGATTTTCTTTAATTCTCCAATTATTCAGCTATTTTGTGCCCAGAAAATATCCGAATTTTCGATATTTCGATGTTTGGCAACACTTTTCCAACTGGGACTGATCTCAGCTCAGCAATTTCTGAATTTATATCATTCAAATTAGCTTCTATAACTTTATTTTTATCCACAGTATGATCGCTCTTCAAGAACCTCTCTTCCCTACTGTTAGCAGTTTTTCGACGAATAATTGTTCTGAATTATTTGGTGGTATTAGGCTGATTATAAAATTTACCTTTCAAATCAGCAACTCTTAATATTACCTACTTAGGTTACCTTTGCTCGTCTATCGATCTCAATATTATTCACCAATTTGCAACACCTACCACATTCAAAGCTACTAAATACTGTTCTAAAATAATTGACGTAACGAGCCTAGCCCGGGAACCGCTATAAAAACCAGCTCACGCGGGGGCTAGCGTAGGTACACGGGTATTTTTTCAAGCAATTTGCATTCGTGTTTATCTAAACAATCTGAATGGTTAATTGTGAGCTGATGGTTAACCGTTGAACTTATCTGATAGTTTACTTAACACGCAAGCTCTAGTTCCGTTGCTTAGCTAAAGGACCGTGTAATAGATATTGCGAGGCATAGAGAGATACAGATAAATTAAACTATGATTAAAATTATAGTTTGTAATAATAGCCCTGTTAAGAATTGTGGTCTACCGTTCGTAGGGCCCAGAATCGAATCCGAAACGTGGGAGTATTTAGGTTTTTCCTCGTGAGGTTTTCCTGTCACCTGCAAATTTCACGTAATGTTCTCAAAGACGCGTGAAGTCTTCACTGTGACATGTGTAGTAGATGGCTTTTTACTACATTCTATATGAAACAGGAATTCTAGACGTCATGGACGGTAACGAGTTTTTGTTTTCGTCATTATGTTCACACAGGAAAATCGAAGATTGAGGATCAAGCATCATTTAAAATGTAGGTACATCTGAAACAAAAGAGACATTATGTATGAAACAAAAGAAACATTATTATGTATGAATAAAATGTAATAAATTGTGACTAATGCAATTAAATGTATCAAATGTAATTCTAAAACAAAAGTATACTGATAATACCTACCAATTAATGCAAATAATGTCTTAATATATAACTAAAAAAATGAAATTGGTTACCCTAAGGGTAAGTAAGTAAGTATGTCAGAGAAACTTATTTGATGAAACAATGTAAACCCAGAACTACGTAAACCTTATTCAGTAAATAAAAAGTAAATAAATATATTGGTATTGATGAAATTAAATGTAATGAAAATTATTTTAACTTAGCAGTTCAGCTGATGTTAAAGTCATTCCAGCCCATGGATACTTGTAACTAATCCTAAATAGGACATTAATCCTTCTTAAAGTTCTGAAGATCTAATAATATTAATCGCATCTCAAAAGAAAATATCAAAACCTATTAAGAAATTTACACAAACTAAGCATGTTATTGCTGTTTCCTATCGTATGTCCTGACTCGTTAGAGACCAATACTACTCAGGCCATACTCTACCGTCAAGTGTCAATATAGATTTGTCGTGTTCCGGCCTACCCGTTTTTAACATTCAATTTCTCTGACACTATACAAACTCTTAAATCCTATTTTACGTTTTTAGTGTTAGAATTATATTTATTATATTAGAATTATATAATCTTCAGTCAGACATAAAGCATAGTTGACACAAGCCACTTGCTTTAATATAATTAATTTATCATACGCACATGATTTAGAAAATTCTGAGCTGCGTGCGTTAATAATAACCTTTACGAGTAAGATGTCATTAACAGTATGTACCTATATCGGTTTTATATTGTGAATGATGAAGAATAATATAAAAGGTATCCTATATTTTATCCTCGAGAGCATAAACAATTACTTCACTAAATTTAATCAAAACGGTTTAGCTTTTTCGTGATTGGTACACAAATGAACAGACAGTCTCCCCGTTGGTTTTATTATGTGTAATGATGATACATGCGATATTATCACTATAAAGACCACTTCCGAACAACCAAAGTGGCAATAACACATAAAGGATGGTTGACATGACATAATAACCCGCAATACACTAAGACCAGCTGGTCAACGGTTCTCCATGGCGCGTCTATAATTTAAATTTAAACCCGTCCATAAAAACTTTAAATTATACCATCTCACCTTAAAACGAAATAGAGCGGTCAATTACGTTAGTAATTACACAATGGAGTCGTTTTATGAGCTTTTAATGGGACTTCATAAGCAATTAATTTGGGAGACACAATATTTTAGTGATAGATCGTTAATTTTCGACGTATTATTTTTATGACGCCCATAATTAAAATTTTAAGAAACGGCTACCGTTGAATGACAATTTATTTGGACTAATTATGTAAAAATACGATATAAACCATCTTCACGGCTTCGTACCATCATTTTCCATATCTCATTAACTTCCTAAACTATGTCGGTATTTAAAAAGATAAGAGGTAGATCAAGCCGGTCATTAATTTACACAAAATGGCGTAATTTTAGTTTTATTGTTATTTTTGTGTAGTCGGTGCATTTTATATGGTCGTAAAATCTTAATTGCATCAAGAAAGTACTCGTAAGTTTACATACAATGAACTTTAGCCCAGTAGACATGACCACTGGGATCCCGGGACCAGGGTTCAAATCCCAGGCAAGCGCTTGCGATTCTCCGGATTTGTATTTGACCGTATCGTTTGTAAATCATGATTTACGAGGTCGCAAAGTATACACCTGCATGTTCCATAATAATATTCTCAAACGTATGTGAACCAATCCTTACTTTGCTACGCAAGCTATGGCCTAATCCTTATATTTCAGAAATAGATTGATAATGAATCTTTGACCAAAGTTTCCGCTATCGTATACATGATGGTACATGTACATGGTACATGAGTTTTTTTTTGATTTGTTGATTTCACCGAAGCAAGAGATTTTTTCGTAGACATAGATTAAGTAACGGATATAGCACTTTGTATTGTAGGTACTTGTATTGTATTTGTATTGTATTGTACTTCCTAAAACCAAAATAAGCACTAGGTCTCCTCCAAGGGAGACTAGGTATAGGACAGGATTTGGCCCTGATATCTTACTGCCATAGCTCTAACGACGTTACACTTCTGAAAAACGTTGGAAAGCGCCATAAGACAGTGAGCTTGTAAGCACATTACAACAGCTACACTTCACAACACAGAAATGGGAAACTTTTAATGGGACATACCCACTGGAACGCACTTTGGCTAATGACGGAGCCATCTGGGCTCTTTGGTACGAACTAAAAACAAAGCTCCTTACACAATATCCGCTCCGTTTTTATCCGTCAACGGCACAACCAAAGCAAGGCCATGAATTGAATACTGTTTGTATGTATGTGTGGATGTTTGATTCTAGCTCAAACTATTGGGCCGATTTTGGCAAATGCATGTTCAATCTGACCGTATTTAATGTAGGAAAAGAAGTTTTACAGAAAACAACTACCAGCATAGTACAAGTAGTTCGATATAAGACAACCGTATAATCAAACCTTTACTATCCCACTGTTAGGGTATAATCAAAACATTATTGTCCCACTGTTTGGATCGGCTCTCTTCTTAGAATGAAAACGATCAGGCCAAACTGGTCTAATCCTTTTCATATGAGTTGATTTGCTATACTTCACACGGCATTGAGAATATGGGAATATCATAAATAGTACATATAGATAATAAGTACCTGTATGTTTTCCTTCCTCAATAAAGTAAAATATAAAATACGTTTCTAATACCACAACCATATGTACCTATCTAACATATTATGGTTTTAAAAAAATTAAGTTTCATGGGATTCGGAATCTTTCAGTTCTCAATATCTAGTTTAGAGTACGAATTTTTAATATACACTAACTAAATTGTGATAATGATGGCCCCTGTCTTTTCTTTATTATGGTTCCGTAACAAGTAAACGCAAACGCAAACGCAAAAACAGGTTTAATGCGCACAGGGCTTAATTGAACCCACGGATGTAGTTAGGGCAAAAATAAGTTAGGGTTTAAATTCACGACATTTTCGAGAGCGAACTTTAGTCGTATTGTTCTCATCCTCATCAACTTTTCCTAGACCTAATTCAAGGGTCCTTCGTACCCCAGATCATTAAAAACCTAGTTTGCGCGTTCAACTGTACACGAGTAGGTACAGAATTTGGGAAACCGCTTTAAAATGGCTTCCACACACTTCCGAAAAATCAATTTAACCCCCAAAAGAACGTATCATATTTTGTACGCCACCCCACGCTTCGGTGCGATAGGGGGAGCGAGAGGGATGTATTGTACGCACAAGTGCGAGGGAGAAGGGTGACAAACAAAAAATTGTGCAGTAAAAAACATGGTCGCGAAAACCCGCGTAGGGGTGGATTCTGAAGTGGCACAGTAGGGAGCCCTAC
>DWNK01000368.1:0-12041 GCA_018250315.1 Hyalothyrus neleus pemphigargyra | reverse complement strand
GCCGCTGACAGTTGCGTAGTGTGTAAAAAGTTTGATGAATGAATACACACACATAGAACATAGATCATGACATGTTTCATGCCATGTTGCCCTATCCATCGATTTAAATCTATGTAGGTAACGATGTCATACATTATCTGTGAACTTAAATACGTGATAATGTCATACTTTATTACTCATACATACTCATACTTTATTACTCATACATACGTGATGGTAGTAGGTTCGTTGGTACATTTTTTAATGGGGTCGGCCACGGAGGGCGATGAGATAGGGCTTGTTGAGGTATATTTGATGAGGACATGTGATCTGTAAAAAGTCAAAATCTAATTTAAAAATCATTCTATTTGTATTAATTCTAAGTGTTGTAGGCTAGGCTTTTAAAATAAAAAAAAAACATGCCACTTGCTATAAATAATAAACAGATTTGATGAAACAAAATTGACATCACTAAAGTATCATCGACATGCATAGTAAATTCCGTCTTTCCCTTCAAAGCTGGGGTAGTTAATGTATGTCGCGAGCGCGGTGCTCGTGGCTGACGCAACAACGCTTCGAGCACCACAGGGCGCGAGGATACGACAGAGGCACTACAACAGGATTTAATCTGGCTCTTAGGCGTATTGGAACACAAGTCGCTATTGACGGTAGACGGCTTGAGGGTGGTCTCTAGCCAATTAGAAGAAATCTTTTTGTAAATAACATACGTGCTGAGAGCTGGTTCGCCTTAAGGTGTTTAGGCATCGGTCTTGGAGGTATAGAAGGAAGGGTCTGTCCCAGTATATTGCCAGAGGATGCGTGATCTGTGAAAATTTAATAACAATTATACTGGGTACTCGTTTAAATATCTGCAGCTGACATTTTAGTTCCGCGGCTTCGCATTTGAATTTTAAATTCTTCCACGGAGAACTACCGGGATAAAAAGTATTATGTATGTAATCTAGGCTGTCTGTGTGCTAAATTTCACCTAAATCGATCCAGCTCATTCTGCGTGACTAACAAACATCCATCCATCCAAGCAAATTTTTGCATTTATAATATTAGCAGAATAGTAAGAAGTAATATTACACATACGTTAAATTATTAACCTAAAACCACTACGAGTTGTTATGCAAGATGCAGGACATTGTCCTCGGTGCCAGCTGATTCTATAGCGTTACTACGCAGCGTAAGATCAACAAGCGCGCGGTGACTCTCGTCATCCGCAACGCAAGGTACGTGGCGTATTTTTTTGGAACGGCTAATAAAAATGCAACTTACTAAGTTGCAAATCAATAATACGGCTAATGAATGGAATCAATAATACGACATGCGTAACGCAGTATTGTTACGCATGCCGTTTTATTGATTCCATTCATTCTATTTAGCGTACATATAGCCGGCGTAGCATTGGCGACTAGTCTGGTGTTGCAAATATTCATAGGCGGCAGTGACTACTTACCATCAGGTACCTCTCTGCCTCTTCGTTAAGCTTTTATACTCGTATAATGCATTTTTCTTAAAAATCCATACTCACGATCATGTTTCTTCATCAATACTTGAGTTAGTTCGGATATGATTGGTTTATCTGAAAAATTAAGTAATAGACAAGATAGATACACAACATACATTTGCTGGTGGTTAGGTCCCATTGTGTGACCTGACTGACTAGCGACCACCATCAGGCCGGAGTCTACCGTCAATAGGTTTAGTCCCTTTTCTCACTCTTTCCTTTTCATCCCATCCCATCCCTTTTCCTTTTAAAGCCTGAGCATTGCCAACTCCTCTGTTGTTGCAAATGTTCATCGGCGGCGGTGAGTGCTACATCAGGTATCTCGCATGCCTTTTCGTTTGGCTTACACATAAATAAAAAAAAAACATATTTATCTACATACAAATATTATTATCTGTGAATATTTGATAAGGTCCCATGGTGTGACCTGGCTGTCTCGTGGGTCTCTTCTCACCATAAAATTTCAATACATACGATTCAGCAGTTTGCCCATGAAGACCTAACAGACAGACGGACGGGCAGAATTCCTTTCGCATTTATAATATTACTAGCTTTTTGATCGCGGCTTCGTCCGCGTGAATATCATGATTTTTACTATTTTCCCGTTCTGGCGTAAAAAATCATATAATCAATTCAACTCCCACTGCACAAACATAAAAACAGATTTTTGAAAAAAAAGTACCTTATGTTCATCGTCATACTTCAAACCATCTCCATATTAAATTTCATTACATTCGGTCCAACAGTTTGTCCGTGAAAGTGTAACAGACAAACAGACAGATAGACAGAATTATCTTCCGGCGAATAAACGAAATAAAAAAAAATACTTTCGCATTTATAATATTAGTATGAATAGTATCGAATTATGAATATAGAAACTCACTTGTCGGTCTGTTTAGTGGTGGTCGCGGGCACGTGGAGTGGTCTGGGTGTGGAGATCTTTTTGCCGACGGTACTGGGGAGCTGTTTTTATGAGGCAACGTTTGCACTGAAAAACATAGACAACGTGTCATTTCTTTTTTGCTGGTGGTAAGGTTAGATCATGTGACCTGGCTGGCTAGACACCCTCAGGCCGTAAGCAACTTGTCGTGCTATTGACAGTAGATTCCACAATCCACGCATACATACATGGATAATCCATTTTGAACCGACTTCGAAAAAGGAGGAGGTTGTATGTACGGCTGTATGTATTTTTTTTATTCAACTGTGCAATTGGTGTCGTTGGTGTCAAAATATTGCAGATGTATTCTTAGCGATGGCTGTACTTTTACTCAGAAAAACGAACATAATTAAGCTTATACTATATAAGATTTTCCCCTCATAAGGTCGTATTTCTAGACTAGAAGGTTTTTTAACTTCAAGATTTTCGCCGCCTATTAATGTGTTACTTATACTGCAAATACTACTACGATAAGAAGTATTACGTACGTGTGCAAAATTTTCCAAAAACTGATTAAATTAGTGGAGATCAGAGTACAGCATAGCACAGTTATTGTTATAATTAATAATTACGGGGACATAGGCTATGTTTAATACGACAGGAGCCTACTGTAAAATAATTTAAGCGATTTAAGGCAGGCAGGATTTTCTTTTTTTTAATTATGAGTCTAGTTTATTTATTTTTGGAATTTCACTGTCTGAACGGTAGACAGAAACATTCAAATTTCTTCAATTTTAAATTTCCGAGTAAAGTTAATGTCATATTCGAATAGACGGTTAGTGGGGCAGGTGTTATTGGCAAGTTTTTAATTTTGATATTTACTTACAGAAAAACCCAACCCTAAAAACTACAGATTCGTTCTTTAGGTAACGATTAATTTTCCGCTATAATTTTCCCGCTGCCACTGCAACCGCACACAAATATTTATGTAAAAGCTTTACGATTCCATCCCGTGAGTAACGTTTGATGTTATTATGCGTTCCGTTTTACGTTGCCTTCATTTGGTAACCGTCACGAAATAAACTATTTTTTGAACGATCGACGCGCGCTCGTAAAACGGAACGCGACTGTCATATTGGGTTTTACGAGAAATAACTTACTTATTCAGTGTTTTCAACTGTCCCTTTTAGGGTTGGATATATTCAACGTTACTGGACAATATGGCCGCTTTCTTTTTTATTTTTAAGATGTGTTGTTTATGGTACGGTTTTTGTAACGCGAATTTTTTTTGCGACCGGTATTATTGAATGTTTATGTTTATGATCGGTTTTATTATTACGTTGTGTTTTAGAAAGGAAAACAGAATTGTGTTGTTTATGTGCAAGTCCTTAGACTTGGCAAAGGGGCTACCTGATGGTAAGTCATCGCCGCCTATGATCATATGCGATCAAAGGAGTCACCAATGCTGCGCCGGCTTTGAAGGTAAAGATGGGATTTACGATGAATGTCCCCGCCTGTCGGGACAAGGTGCGGGTCTCATGAACCCAGCTCACAGGAAGCAGCAACGTTTATCTCACAGAAAGCAATATTGTATTTCACTTACTGTTAACATACATTAACCATGTATCTTTTAGAGAGTACGAAGTAATTAATTGTGTAATGTTGAGAGATTTTATTATTTTTTTACAATATTTTATAAACAAATACCTAACGAAAATCATACAAGTAGCATTTTTATTTTAGAGTTTTGGAGTCAAATGGCAAACACCATTATTCTTTTGCCATGTTCGTTTTCTTGGGGATTACATACGTGAATAATAGAAAAGTATCCAAGTAAATATCTCCTCCTGGAATAACACTTATAAACTTTTGTAAAAATTAAAAAATCTATTTTTGGCAACCCTGCTCAAGACAAAGAGGCTATTACAGCGGTGTTGGCACGTGTCGTGAGGAAACCAATAAATACTCGCCATTCGTCAAACTTCAAACGTAGTGATTAACCCATAAAATTCGTTCGGGATATTGCACCGCCTATACGCCCCTTAAATAGGCTCAGTTAAGGCCCATCGGCACGCCAACCTCCCATATTATTTACGATCTGCCTTTGTTAATGTTTTTTAATATAAGACAGTGGATGAAAAGTGTTTTGGTGCTAAATTGCAAAATTAGATTTCATTTAAACGATTAAACTTACACGAATTGCCCGAAAAACTATTTGAGACAAACTTATTTCTGAAAAAATACATAAGGTACATGCACATAGGTAATTCTTATGTAATATAATTAATTCAAACTGAAACCTCCTACACTTGATATTAAGGATAGTGTCACCAATGAACATCTGAAAACATTAAACACAAATTGTTTTGGTGGTGGTCAGGTCCCATCGTGTGACCTGGCTAGCGATCACCCTCAGGCTGGACTCTACCGTCAAGCTTGTCGTCTTGTTTCGGTAATGCGTCTGAGAGCCAGAGTCCCTCTTCTAGTAGATCTCAACAACAGCACCATCTATCGGTTCCAACATTCTAATCTTTTACGCCGAAGACACTCACAATACGTCCTTTTGCGAACAAATATACACTTCTATAGAAGAAACTTAATAATACTCTTTACAGTGCTACAAATTCCAACAAATGAAGGACTAAAGCAAGAGACGGAGTTGAAAAATTTCCCGACGAGTTTAATTAGTCCAATCAGTCAAGTTGCTTGTTAGAGTCCCCAACTTTATATCTTGTAGGTATTTTATTTGAGACTTACAAGTTTGTATCAAGTATAGTAATATCAGCAAGAAGCAGTGATAGCAGTGGTTGAGAATTGCGGTCTTGCTCCGGTGGGTCGGGGTTCAAATCCCAGGCGCGCATCTCTCTTTTCTAAATAATGTGCACATAACATTAATTATCACTTGCTATACGGTGAAAGAAAACATCGCGAGGAAACCTACATACCTGAGAACTCTTAAAAAAAGTTCTCAAAAAGGTATGTGAAGTCTACCAATTCGTACTTGGCCAGCGCGGTAGACAATGGCCTAATCCTTCTCATTCCGAGAGGTGACCCAAGCCCAGCAGTGGGACAGTAATTTGTTGATGATGATTATAATAGTAATATCTAAAATAATCGCTGGGGGTCTACGTTCGAATCCCAAACACGGACTTCTGATTCAATATGAATCTCAATAGGATTCAATTATGTGCGTATTAGTAACTAATTAGTTTAGTGGAGGTACCAGGAGGAGGAGGTAATTTTGCTGGTGGTAAGCTCCCATCGTGTGAGCTAACTGGCGAGCGATCACCCTCATGCCGGAGTCTACCGTCAACAGCGACTTGTCGTGTTCCGGTAGTGTTCCTCTTTCCACCCTTCCCATCCTTTCCATCCCATACCATCCCTTTTCCCCTTAAAGCCGGCGAGCATTGGCGACTCCTCTGGTGTTGTAAATGGTGTTGCAAGTGGTTGCAACCGTCAAGTATCTCGCCTGCTTCGTTTGGCTGAAGCATAAAAAAAATTTACCATGAAGCTGGAAATTGAAATTTTGTGAAATGTATCGGTGGCAAGATCGATGCTGGCTCATACTTGAGGTGATCATTTTAGTCCAGAAGTAGCAACGCATCTGTGATCCACTCCAAATAGCTCCTGTTCTGCATGCAGTTGATTATAAATGTTTTTGTGCGGCAGTGACCACTTACCATCAGGTGGCCTACATTTTTCTTACAATTTTTCCTACAACTTTCAAAAGGTTACTTTATCTTATATTATCATCCCCAGAAATTCATTATCATCCATTAAGTACATTATTAATGGATCTTAATGGATCACCAAAATCAAGTCTCGTTAAAATCTTTGTGCGTAATTCATTTATGAGCTTAAAGGCTCGATGTGCCGTCTTGGCAGCAAAGTTTGCGAACTTAATGCACGCTAATGTCTATTGACATGATACGTAATTGATCCTATTGATTTAGTTGGAAGTAATTTTATATTTATAGTGCCACATCTCGTACGTACGTATCGCTGATGATAAGGTGTGACTTGACAATAGCGACTTGTCGTATTCCGATAGTGAGAGCCAGAATCTCTCTTTACCCATCCTTCCTATCCTTCCCCATAAATTTTCCCTTTAAAGCCGGTATTGCAGTGTTACCAATCTGTACTGCGCCAGCGTGGTAGACTTTGAGCTAACGCTTCTCATTCTGAAAGGAAATTCGAATCTAAAATTATGTCAGTAATATGTTGTCCATGTAGCTTGTGCTGTACTCAGTTCGACTTCGTTCAAGGTTCGAAGTTCGAATGTAAAACATAAGTAGTAAGTAGTAAGTTTTTAGTGCAGATTTTGTGTAGTGCGATTTTATAACGAGTGCGAGTTTAGAATAATTTACAAGTACTGCGTACATATTCATTTTGTTTTCTATCAAATGTATATAAAAACAGAAGTTTTGCATGTTGTTAAAATTAATAAAGTGCACAATAAAAATTAAAAAGTAATTTTCAAACCAATATCCAACAAACTTCTAACTCTGTGATCAACTTAATTGGCAATATGAAATCCAATTAAAAATCGGGATTCAATTACTTCCTAATTGGCGTAAGAGTGCTTGTAGAAGGAGGATGAGAAAAAATCGTAGCAATTGTGCGTTTAATAAATAGCACACTGGAGTCCACGAGAGCGCTGCGAATGAAATATCTGACGGCCGGTGACTTATGATGTGGTACAAGATGCTAGCGTAGCGTTATCAAATCATTATGCTTAACAAAATAACGTTACGCTTTTCTACATGGTAACAACGTAGAAAAATACTATGTTCTTACCTTTATAGATTGTCTACTTTAAAATTGAACGCCCCCCTTATGCATTCATACACACATGGACAAGAAGTGAAGTGTTGTAATATAAATTTATGTAGATCGCATCTATCGTGATCTATAACGTTAAGAATCGTCAGGCGCAGTCAGAAGCGGGATGGGTGACCGCTAGTGAAGAGTGAATCTGACTACTAAGCCATTAGTGGGTTGGATTCCCATCCAGAACAAATATTTGTATAATGTGCACTTTGTTTGATTCCTTGGAATAATTTTAGGAATAAAATTATATTTCTGTATTAGTGGTATAGCTATTGTGGGCAGGTACCACCACGACACCCGTTTGTAATGTGAAGTGTTGCGTTTCGGTAGAAATGTTTGGTTGCTTACTTCCTTCGCATGTATGATTGCTTTTAGTGACTGTTCTACATGGAGTTGGTCACAAATGCCCTTATGGGCAGCAGTGACTACTTATAATCAGATGAGTTGCATGTTCATTAGATTCTTAAATATAATAAATAAAGATGTTTATCAGCTATCTATTATAATAAATTACAACCTACTTGTACAATCTCATGCTCTGTCTCTGTCAAAACATACCATATATAATATAGTAATATATCTTTATGTAAACATATTTAAATAATAGAATTAAATATACTACAGTAATAATTAAGAATAACCTAAAATAATCAGAGACAATAAAATTATATTATGTAAATAGATTTTTTTTTTTCTTCGCCGGTTTTAAAATTTGCATACCTCGTGAAGGAAAATGTGGCGAACTAAACAATTTATGTAGACTAATAATGTACCCATATTTGTGCAAATAAATATTTGTGCAGTTTTGATTTTGACCTATAATACATGTTTTTTAAAAGCTCGCTAGACTCTTGTAATTCTAACCGCGGCAAAAGGGTTGAGTGCGTACTGACAGGCAAGCGTTAGCCTCTGTAATTAAATATTTCAACTGATTAACTACATAAAGGACCCAAGAAAGTGGTTTAAGGTACTCTAGGGGGATATTATTTTTAATTTCTCAGAAGGACCAGGATTCGGTAGTGACGGTTGGAGGGTTAAAAAAAGATTTAATAGCTCGAAAGGGGTTTAAATGGATGTTCTTCGAGGGTAGTTATTACCCTTAATATTAATCGGATTATTTATAAAAGGGGAAAACCACGTCATTTTTCTTGTACGTGTGGTGATTTTTTGTATTTTAGTTCCCACCATGTTTTAATTTCCGGTTAAATTAATTTTGATAGCGTCAACTACATGAGATAGGAGAAAGGCCAATTCATTACCAAACCGTCCTTTGAAGTTACCATTTAAAAGCAAATTGTTTTTAGGAATTGTTTTACTAATTGTAGTTTGGCGAGAGTGAATTGAAAACTTTAGGGCCGTATAAAAACTAAAATGGCCGTTCAAAAGAACTGCATCGCACGCTACTGTTCAAAGTCTACATTCGTTTAAGCATAGTGCTTCACGATTGTTTTTAAAGTTGGACCGAAATTAGTTTTTGAGTCTTTATTTTACGGGCCAATTTCGCGTAACGAGACAAACCGTTAACTCTTCATTGTTTTATTTAAACAAAACTTCGTAACTACTGTCGAGGTTCGGGCAATATCGCAGTCGGTGGAATCATCGTAAAGACTTCTGTAAGTATTGAATGTACTTGTGTAAGTTATATATAGACCATAGACTAGCGTAAAAGTATATTATGTCTATGATATAGACGTACAATGGTACACATAAATAATGCGACATTTACGTGATGCCATAAAGAAAACAATAATAGTGTGATATACAATTGACATCTATCAAAGTACACTTGGCCAGTACCGTAGATTATACACTTATTGTGATCATTCTGAGAAGATTAATTAGTAATTATTAAAAGGAGAGGGAATCAGAGCTTTTCAGCGACCCAGTGATGGATTGACGATTAAAAGATTTCAAAAACCGGTATAGTTGCAGTCGGACATCCATTACATTATTTAATGTTAGATCATTAAAAAAAGCCACAATTCCTTTTTACTACTGTCGTCGCTTTAATACCGTTGCGCAAAAACTTCTCACTGATTCGACTTCCGCAATTTTGCCAACTCCGTGCATTTACTTCAAGAAATATCTCCGACCGTCCCAGACGTTACAGTTTAATTACAAGACTTCTACACTGGGAGGGGAGATAATTTCTTAGAGCCTATTCCGAGGGGAGGGGTATTTAATCATGGCCGCCTCGCCCGGACCACCAGAATCTCTGGTATTAAATAATTTTACATCGGCATAAATTGTTTGAAGTGCTTGTGAAATTAGTTCCTATCTTC
Organism: Hyalothyrus neleus pemphigargyra; assembly: GCA_018250315.1. Lineage (NCBI taxonomy): Eukaryota > Metazoa > Arthropoda > Insecta > Lepidoptera > Hesperiidae > Hyalothyrus > Hyalothyrus neleus. Next base: position 2,557 of record DWNK01000368.1, on the reverse strand, counting down.
ACTTGTCGTGGAATTTTAGTTATGTTGGAGTTATGGGGGCGATTAGCTTCCATGCTATTTGTTAAGTTGTCTATTTGGTATAGACAACATAATAAAGGAGTATATAGTTGTGTTTGAATAATCTAACTAGCTATCCTCATGCGACTTCACTTGCATTTCAGCTAAAGTTAACTAACATTTCCCGATCTTAAATTTGAAAGTTTCAATGAAGTTGAAATTTCCAAAAAACCTTTCTTAACAAATGCTTACATGATAAAATAAACCTCAGCATCTGGAAGCAGCAGTAACTACTTACTATTTTAAAAATGTTTACTTACTACTTAGTATTTTAAATGTAATAGGTACTTACTGAATTTATTTTAAGAACAAAGTTAAAAAGAGTTGTTGAGTTAATAAATTAAGTCTTATATTCCTAACATGACAGTGAACGGATATTCTATATTTATTTTAACTTACTCGAAGAATTGCTTCATATAATATTTCTTAAATCTGGCACATACCTGCAACAAAAGTAATAATAATAATATTGATATTAAATGAGGTCGAACACACATTTTTGAACATTTCACGACCAGAAAATTGTAAGACTGCGGTGTTTAGTGTTAATGTCGTATTGATTGTTGTTTATAATATTAGTATTATGATAAATAATATAAATTACTTCTTTCTATTCATATTATATAGGTTATAATACAACACTAAACTATTTTACAAATAACTGAATTCTACAACAAAAATATAAAGAAAAATTACACCGAGTCAAAAGAAAACATTGGACGTTTTCGCGAACATCAATATCGCAAACTCCAATTCAAAAACTTATTCTCCTTTATAGAAAATTTAATTTCCGTCCCTTTCATCGGATACGTACTGAATATCAAATGGAAAGTTATCCGTAGAACGGCAGAGTTTGCGAGGTAATCAAAATTATAATAAGGCAGGTGACATTTGATTCCAGATGGCGGATATTCTTGTTATGATACCGATGTTTGTTATCTAGACTTGCGGCACTGTAAGCATAGAAAGTGGTTGACAATTGCGGAGACACTGCGCGGCCCGGGTTTCAGTTCCAAATGAATCCCTGAATCCTATAAATCATATATTATAAAATAATTGTCAGTGGGTGAAGGAATGCATCGTGAGGAGTTTCATAAAAAAAATTCTCAAAGCCAATCCGCGCTTGACCAGAGAAAAGCCTAGTCCAGTAGTGGTACAATAATTGGTTGATGTTGATAGACTAAAAGGTAAAATTCCTTAGAAAAAGAAAAAATAAATAAAACGGTTGACAACCACACAGGAGATGGTTCTGATTTGTTTAATCTTTGCCTACTTATATAATGATGATAACTATGTGTAACGAAGCGTTTCATCCATCGCCGTCATGTAATAAGACATTGAAAGAAATCCTTATTTAATTTGGTGAGGAGGGCATTTTCGGGAAAAAAAATCACCAACCCCCGTTCAAGAAGGCCTCATGGGAAAATAATCTCTTAGCCAGCGTTTTCCCTTCTTAAAATTCAGTTTATTTTGCCATTAAGTCATTTGCGATCCAAATTTCACGTTTAGCGTATTAGCCTGAGTACAGTTTAAGGGCTTTTGATTTGTATACAATTAATTTTCAGTGCAAGTTTAATTATGTTGTAAATAAAATTTATTTAATTTTATTGTTTATTCAAGGTGCCTTGTTTCTTTGCTCATGGTCTTTAAGTATGCAATGGAGAGAGCTATGCTTTGGTTACGTGATGAAATTGACGATTATGAAATATTGCTTACGATTAAAGGTAATTTAAGATTGCGGAATTAGGAAATATCTGGTGAAGAAATATTCGAATAATGCATCACGTATTTGTCGAAATTCGATCGTAATATTATGCGTATTGACACCATAATAATGTATTTAATAATTGCAATATTTAATTTGTTTTAACGTTAACTTTCTAAAAGACTATTAAACTAAGACTATAAGACTAAAAATATATTTATATCACTAGCGCTCGTTAATAGATATCAAACAACCGAAAAGAAAAGTTTACAAACACAACTATTTTATCATTCTCTATTTACATAATGAAGAATCATATATAGTAGAAGCAGCGTGCTAAACCAAGAGCCGACATGAACTTTCCTGCCCTTAAAGTTACATAATCCATTAGCTCTCCGGAAGCGCAAAATAATTCACTGTATAAATTCATTCAACGGGTAGACCTCATAAAAGCTGGCTCCACTTTAGAGACTACGGCATTTTTGGCAAATATAACATATAACAGTCATCAGACACGATCGGGCGATTCAGATTAAGTTGAAGAACGAACTCCTTGTGCCAAAGATTTTTGGCAAACATGTCTCGGAATATTTATGCGTGAGATAAACAATTGATACGGTCAATGCCCTATGATAGAGTTGAATGGACCCATGCAATAAACGTTATCTCATTGCTTCCATCAATCTTATTAATCAATCCGGATATAAATCTTATTGATTCTATTCCTTGATTTTATTCCTTGATTTATCGTTGTCGTTCTGCCTGAATATCAAGACCTTTTTTCTCAGGAACGCG
>DWNK01000367.1:0-12043 GCA_018250315.1 Hyalothyrus neleus pemphigargyra | reverse complement strand
GTTACAATTATGATTTAATATTTATATTGAACCCGGTCCGGGCTCGAATCGCAGGGTTGTGTGAATATCGGCTCATACATCCATGACCATCTTAGTCAAGAAGAAGCAACGCATCTATGGTCGACTCTAAATAGGACTGATGTTCTGCATGGAATTGGTTTCAGATGTCTATGCGGCAGTGACTTACTTACCATCAGGGGGCCTCCACGCTCATTTGCTACTTCAATATCTTAAAATAAGTTGGACCGTTATTTTACTCGTGTGGCTAGTGATCACTCTCAGACTGCAGTCTATCGTCAATAGCGGTTATTGCCGTTATTAATGGTAGACTCCGTCTTCCATTACTTCCTATCGTGTTGCGGTGCCTCTGTGAATATCCTCGGGACCTTTGGGTTCTCAAAGCGTTGCTGATTTCTGTGAGCGTCACGAGACCTGCACCTTCTTCCGAAAGGCGTAAATATGGATTGCAAATCCCATCTTTCTCTTCATAGCTGGCGAACATTTTTGTTTTTATTTGGTACTTAGTAGATAGTGTTCCGATTCACTTATTAGAAAAATGCAGGCAATTAAACCGACACAGGGTGCCTAACTATTAAAAGGACGAGCCTTTTGTCCTTAGCTACCATTTGAACTAGCTATCGAATATTACCCAGAGATATATTTCAGCATCATAATTATAATCCAGCTACTTCGCTGACGTAGCATACCATGTAGAAAATACGAAAATATCAAAAGAATATTTAGCCCGCAAAATGATAGTCGGAAAGGTCTTAGGCGAGATTTCTGAAGAAAATTAATAAGCGGGCACTGACAGCGGTAGATAAGAACGGACTGGCATAATAAGGGACGTGAACGATGCCCGCTTTACTGCCTAATTATTTTTAGGGCAAATGTTCGAGATTAGGAGCAGGAAGAACGAAAATAAAAGCTCATTTCCTCATACCTAATACTGCATGATTTATTCTGCCATAAAACGAACCCATCTTACCAACACTTTACGGGGAATGGCTAACGGTAAACGATTTTTTATAGATGAGCTGTACCAGGGACGCATTGCATCCCCTCCTTTTCTTTCTAAATAGATATTATTGTATATTAATATTATATACAAGGCAGACATTTATATATAGACAGACATGTATATATATGTTTTAAAGCCTATCGTAGAAGCAGGCGAGCTGAATTAAGTAGTCAAACAAACATTTGCAGAGAAGTCGCCACAACTACACTGGCTTTTAGGGGAACGGGACGGAATGGGATGGGCAAATTAGGAAGAGGCCCTTCTACGTACCATTCCCATGCCCTTCTGGCTCTCAAGCATGCTACCAGAACACAACAAGTCGTCATTCTGTGTAAAAAATATGCGACCAACAGGCGATGAACGATGTTCTTTGCAACTTTGTAATGTTAACGGTACAAAATTAAAGTACATAAGAACAAATAACATGAAAATGTTTTATATGTTCTTGTATACTTTAATTTTGTTATTCCTTACAAACCCTAAAACTTATGAAAGATTCTAGAACATAATACTCGATCTTTCTTCTCGAGAAAGAACCTTTTTGTCATTACAAGCCGCACTTAAGTGCTTTTCATGATTCATCGAAGATCGATGGGCGATTGATTCCACTTTACGACGAAAATATTATTACTTGTCTAATAACATTTAAATATAGAAAAGCGAGATCTTTATCTTATGGTTAAAGTAGGTACACACTTATGAGCATTCTTATCAGAATGCAGAGGTAGGGTTCTGCTATTTTTAACGATGGATTTTAAATAATATGATGTGTTTTAATTGTGTTAGTGAATTTTGTTTTTATACATCTAACAAAACATTATTTTAAATCAGGAAATTCATAAAGCGAATTACGTAAAGCAAAAACCGACCTCACAATAGAGTAAAGCCTGGCATACTTACTTACTTCCAATAGGTAGTTATAGAATAGAGTAGCAGTAAAGTAATTTTAGGGTTACCTATCTCATTACTTCACATATAAAGGCTATAGATACCTACTTTGTCGATAACCCTATAGTATATGAATGTTTGTTGTGGAAAATCTATGACTTTATTATTTTCATTAATATAGCATTTGAAATTGACACTTGATAACTTATGATAATACTAGTATGTAATCATAAATACTGACGCAGTAAGAATCCTGAGACGTTTTTTTTCCGCCGGCTTTTTTTCCTCTCAGTGTATTAATACCCAGTTAAATGGGTGCCCAAAGCCGATGACACTTATAAAATTAATATAAAATAAAATATGACAATACTGGGTACTTCCTATGTTTCAAACAACAGTTATAAATAATAATAAATGAAAACAATAGCTGATAGTAATTATATTTTGTAAATAAATATGGAAAAACGACTTTTTACTTATACTTTTGTTTTGAAAAATTGCATATTTACCTCATGAGGTAAATATGGCGAACTAAATAAAATTGTAGACCTTATAATGGGTACATTTGTGCAAACAATTTTAATTTGAAAAATTTTTTCAAGTAACTCTATCATTGACCAATACGTAAGAAATCGGAAAATAAAAATACAATCATATTTCCATTCGTATTGTATTAGTGTCAAGGGTCCTTAGAGACCGCATCTCAGTTTGACTAGATCCTGAACCGAAGCAAAGATGCATTACCCACGTTCTCTAAAATCCCATTACTTCGCCGACAGGAAATCCCAAGTGACATTCGACGGAAAAGATAAGCTAGTTTCCATTGTTTTGTCACTTTCGGACATAAATAGAAAGCCAAAGTTATGTCGTGTGTCAACACCGGACATAATGCTATTAGACGTTTAAAGGAAAAGTTACAATATGTGTTTCGGTATAATGTGTATTGTGTGTGTAATGTGTGTTTTTGGCCAAAATGAAAATCATTTATTTGCACAAATATACAAAAGTCTACAAAAGCATTTGGTTATATTTACGTTCATTATATTGTATTATTTACTGTATTCTAATGATAAAAATTATTATTTAAATATATTTACATACAATTTTGTAATAAGAAAGTGTAATATACGAGTATTTATTGGTGTTGACAAAAATAAATACATCAAAGTAAAACAATACTTACAATAATTATTTCTTATGTTCGCGTCTACCTACTAGTCATTTAGATTTATACCATGTAGAATTAATTAGGGATAGTAGAATTATTCAATACCCGAGATTGACCGCTTTCCTCTACGCGGCAGATTCAGTCAATTTATTTTTATTATTTCGATACTGTGAATCCTCTGAATTCTCAAATGACACATATTACGATGAAATCCAACGAGTATTTGTCGCGTCTCATCAATCATGACACAAAGTGGTGTGGAAATCCCGTACAAGTGTAACCGTCACCCTTTAGGAGATCCATCTTCTGTAAAGACAAAATGTATTGAATGGGCGTCGCCATTTTCAATATTGCGATCGGGATCATATTTTTGTATTACATATATATTATGCCCGCGGCTTTATAAATAGAGATGGATTACGTTATAACCAGAGATTCGACTGGGGAGACACTACGATTACACCACTTTTAACCGACTTCGAAAAAGGAGGAGGTTCCATGTTGGGCTATGTTTAGTTTCAAACAATTGTCTTATAATCTTAGTCTTCAGGATTATCTACAAACAGGACTTCTGTTCTACATAAAGTTGATAATAGATCTATAGTGACCATTTACTAGTAGAGAAACCATTATAAAGCTATCCTACGATTAAAAGTCATTTAAAATAAAAATTTAATGCTAAAATTAAACTCTTCATATGTCCAGAAAGCTAGTATACATTTTTAATACATCTATATGGTTATTTATGTAATTTAGGTATTTACTATAGCGACATAAGGTCATAGGAGTAGCAGGCAGTCGTTGAAGCCGCAACATAAGGGGTTGACTTTGTTAACACTTCCAGTGTGCATTGTTACGTCTTTCTGAGACTAAGTGGGGAACTAAGGCTAAGAAAATGTAAACAAAAGCTAAAACCGAAATAGACTGGACAAAAGAATGCTTGGCTACGTGCGTTGGTTTGTGTTTATTTCTTACTAGCGCCTAGCGACTTCGATATATCTTTTATATTGTTCGGTGGTACAGAATCCATGTGCGAATCTCGCTCGCACTTGGCAGGCTTTTATTGGTAATACAGATAAAAAAATACTTTTCTACACGTGTCGGAAACAGTTGTGCCCTAATTTGAAGGGTTTCATAAGATTACATTGAGCATCTCACCTCAAGGATAATACTACACCTATCGACTTTCGACGGATAGCAGCATAGGATACTTGACTTGAAATGGTCTTAAATGGTCTGGGTGGAAATACATTTGCCACTTTCCTTTAAAAATACACAAAAGCTGCGTCGTTCAAAAGGCAACTTTAAAAAATACACATACTTTTTGGCATTTCCGCGGGAAAAATATTATTTTGAATGGCACGTACGTAGCTTTTATTAAAGCACCAACACAAAGCTTATGATATAAATTAAGAGATTCGTCACAGCTTCGCGTTCCCGTATATTATGAGAGGAAAAAATTGAGAAATTGCGACAACGATAACAAACTTGCTTATACAAGCTGGGGAATTTAGGGCAGGTGGCGAAATTTTGAGTACTCGTATTTAAACTGAAAATTTGTAAGGGGCCCGCGAGGATTTTGCAAAATAAAACATTTTCGTTTTACATTAAATGCCTCCATAGAGCGACCGCTCGTAGCAGTCACTGCCGACAGCGAACCTGTTGGGCAATGCAGTTCTATAGAAAATAAATATTCGCAATACACGGATCGTTAACAACGGTAGACTCCGGCCTGAGGGTGATGCTTGCCAGTCAGGTCACATGATGGGACCTTACCACCAGCAAATGGATGAATAGATGCGAAAGCTTTTAAAGACTTAAATATTTTGATTGAATCCTTTAACAATTTGCAATATATTTACTGTTCGTAAACAACTGCAGTAGTAAAAAACTGTACCGCAGATGTTTACGCCCACTCCGAAACTCGGAATAAGTATCTTCTCCTGGGATAACGAATGATTATGGGATAATGTTTTTTTATTTTTTCACGCACAACTGAATGTATTTGGATGAAACACACAAATAGTTTATAACCTGGATTAACATATTGTACAATTCTTTTAATCTCGGTCTTACTTACCGGATACTTGTTATCAGGTTCCCGTGGGATAGCAGCATATAGGTATAATAAATACTCGGTGTAGAAATTTACTGAGAATAGATTTGCGAAATTTCCTCATTTTAATTTTCCTATTATTATATTTAACGAGAGCGAAGCCGTGAGGAGACGCTGGTATTGTATATTATACGCGATCTGGCATACCGCCAAAATATTCGAATTAAGCTTTAACCTGCACATTTGTTGCCTTATTTATGGCCATGTACTCAAATGTAGTATTATTACGCATTATTAAATTAAAATAATAGTTCTATATAATAATATAATGATCTTATTAATAACCACTGAGATCCAAGATTACATAAGATTCACAAGATTCATAAGTCGAACCTAAAATTATACCTTAAACTACTAATATAGAAGAATATACCTCTCGAAAATATTTTAAGGCACTCGTTAAAATAGGTTTCCGTTGATCGCCATTTCACGTGCTCGTTCCATATACGGATGAAAAATATCTTTCTCGCTTAAATTATTTTTAGTGTTCTGCATAAAACTTGGAATATCGTAATAATCTAACGGAAATAGTGAAGTATAGTTTGTATAATTTACTATTTCCGTAGATAGTGTTTTAAGTTTTAAGTGCCGTAAGATCTCCGAGACCAGTGCCCTGTTTATCCAACATTACAAATCCATAGGTTATATATTACAAGAGATTTTTTACAAGTTCTTGTAAATTATGTTCATCAATAATACGAGCCTAAAAATTACAGAAGAATTTCTTGTATTACAGGTGTTTTTCTTGTAAATAAGTAATTTTTTTTACAAAAATACGCAATAATTAATACGCATTCATGCTAAACAAAACCACAAATACAAGTGTGAAAAACTTGTAGTCTACACATGTGGTTTTGATAAACTTGTTTTGGTAAAAATGCACTAATTTACAAGAAAAACGCTTGTAATACAAGGCTTGTAACGTTTGATGAACAAGGCCCAGGAATCCAATTACAAAATTTATGTATGATTTCGGATCTAGAGATTCGCGATTAATTTTTTTTTCCGGATCTGATTTTAAGGTCTACGGAGATACGGAACGGAACTCTTCAACCGGTAGAGATAGAAATTTTCCGATTTGAAATTAAAGTTTAAAATTCAGCATAAACCAAATCGCTACAATGGAATACATAAAAAAATAATGAAATCTGTCCATCCGTTCGGGAATTGCTTCCCGCCTAGCATAACACACTCACAGATATACACATCGAACTTACTTACCCTTATTTTTGTCGGAAGTTAATACAGTACCAAGTACGGAACACAACATATTCCGCACCACTACGTACTTCGTACTACTACTATTCTATCTCGTTATATTCGTCTTTCCAAACAATGCAGCGAAAATTGATGTTTTTACCCACCTTTTGTTTTTTACACCTATCTTTTGTTCTTCGAAATCGTTTAAATTTTTCACCACACTTTCACATCGCATATGCAAACGTGAATGAATTACGCATGGGTATTCGGTGCACTGTTATAAATTTACTTCTGCTGTATCAAGTATAAACATTTTTATATGTTTTCAATGCGCCTTGTTTTTCGAGCACATGTATGTATATCCATTTCTGTGGTACACTCTACAACATAAACGCCTTGACGGATTATTTGGTACCATGGAATTCGTATTAATTGTGGGGGTGATGTAGGCTATGCTATACAATCCAGGGGCGTACTGCAATGTACCTTAATCTGATTATTGTTTTTTAAAGCATGCAAAACAGCGATATTACAGGGATTAAAAATTGCGATCTCTACGCAGGACACCCGAGTTCGAAACCTATTATACATTTGAAATCTTGATAATAGTGATGATAATAATGATTACATTTTATATAAAAAGAGTAGTAATAACTCAGTAGTTCATTTTGGGTTCTCGGGAATCTCGAATAAATCCTACGAAGAGGCAGGCAGACCACCTGTTGGTAGGTAGTATCTTCGCCATACCAGACGAGTGCTAATACTTACATGGCTTTGAAGTGAAGCTCTTTTTGCTCTCCTAAAGAATATCGCTCCGGGAATACCTCAAACAATAGACCCATGCTTGGAAACAAAATCATTTTGGTAATAATAAAGTACTTTCAATAACTTATAAGCCTGTACTTATTAATCTATTAGAAACAGTTTATTTTCCAGAGGATTTACCGTGAAACCCTCTTGAGACTGTGAAACCATCTTATAAAAGTTGTTCAGATTAAAACAGTTCACAACATATAATTAGCTATTTTTCAAATGAAGAGTTTCAGAAGATTTTCCAGAAATTACTGTCAAAACAGTTCAAAAGGGTTCAGCAGTTTACATTATATTAATTTTCCAGAAATTAAAAAACAGTTTAAAAGGGTTAGGCTGAAAGAAAACAAAAAAAAATTACTGATGTCGTCATCAGACATCCCTATGCCACATCGATTTACACTACATCGAAGATCATTTTATTTTTAATCTTCGTCCAGCCCACGAGAATGAAGTTGTGGCTAAAAGCTGATTGTATAAAAAGACAGAGTAGAGACATAACTTCAGTAGAAAAGTAAACACTAAATTAATGCTGGCTCGTTTTTAACATTGGGCGGGCCAAGCAACAATTTAGTTATGTGGTTGAAGTTAATATAATAATGTAACCTGTAATCATTAAAAGGATATTTAATTAAAGTCTCGACTCCCTCATTTACTACCCCGCCCGCGGCTGCATATAACTTATAAAAATATTTTTATTGATCTGCATGCTTAATAAGGGTTACATAAAAAACGCGTGTTGTCGGAGTTTTATGTGACGTTTGAAAATATCCAATAGATTGCTGGGTCACTAACTAATATAATTACCATTCCACGTTCCAGGAAAAAAAACAGTGAGGGAGGAGACAGAAATATGCCAGTGGGACCAAAAAAGGTTTCATAGATAAACACATTTTTACCAGACTGCTAAAGAAAGCAAAGTAATGTTTTTCGTTCTTTTTCGTTTTTTTTTCTTTTTTGTATTTATTTTTAAAGCATCTCTTGTTTCGAATTATTAAAACAACTAGATTATTTGGACAATGAAAAACAAGTAAAAGCTCAAATAAAAGTCAGATAAGGTAGATTGAATGTTACCCCATTACTGGCCCACTACTGGGCTCGGGTTTCTCGGAATGAGAAGGATTAGGCCATAGTCTACCGCGCTGGCCAATTGCGTATTGGTAGACTTTACATACGTTTTTGAGAATTATTTTTTTTAAAGAACTCTCAGGTATATCCGTTTCCTCACGATGTTTTCTTTGACCGTATAGCGAGTGATAAATACTTTGTAATGCGCACATGATTTAGCATGATTTTTCTTTATATACCCACCGCGAGCGAAACCGTAATTCACAACCGACAACAGATTGAATATTATTAATATAATATTCCTGATCATATAACACATTTTATTAGCGACTCCAGAGTTTTACGAGTTCTGCTAACAAGATGGTTCTCAGTTTCTGTGTGAGATATGAGTGTATCACTGGCGCGGCCATCCGTATCCATTTGAAACTTGTGCCAATAACGTCTTGTTTATGACGATTCAACGATGGCCCGTAGCCGTCGGGTTGCGCAAGTTATTGTAGCAAACAATAACGGCAGACAATTTATGATTCAGGTAATTTATGGGTCTTCCGATTAGTTTCGGAAACAATAATAAATCGATATCTATTACGTTAGCGATACATTTAAATACATTGTTTAAATATTTGTTACACACACGTTGACAGTACGTCCCCGGACAAAACATGCTGGTTCACCTGGTGAACTTACTTGGATAAGGCGAGCAAAACATAATAGTTCTGTTTTAATTTCCTTTGAATTGCTACTTTTATATTTTTCGTCATCATTATACCTATTAATACGAATAAATGCGTGCAGTCCCTTATCCCTCATTACTTTTCGTTGATTAGGGTCGTGACCTCCTGTCCCTTCCGGTTTAACGTATACAGCACATTGAAGGTGTTCAAAGTAACACGGAAGTTGAAAAAAGGCTTTTGGCTTTACTTTGAATTTTCCTGAGCTTACGACTCAAGAACCATGTTTTTACAAAAAAAACAACATGACTTTAACACAATTTGCTTCGTAGCTTAATAATTACTGCTTGTCCTTTCTTACTGTACCTACTTCATTCAAATCTTGGTTTAAGTAATTGGGGCAGCAGTGTTAAGTAATAGTATTATCTACCAGACAATGTTGGAGCACTAAGTTACTAATTGACTAATCTGAAAAAAAGAATATTTTCGAAAAGATTCTTAGAAAGTTAGTTTTTTTACCTGACTGTAGTAGTCACATTTGCAACACAAGAGGAGTCGCTAATGCTCGTCGGCTTTGAAGGAAAAAAGGAAGGGATGGGATAAGTGGGACCACTAGCAATAGTCAAAAATAAAATTTAAGATGACACAAACAAATTCAGTTTAGGACAAATTGAATTAATCCGGAGCTAACTAGTTAGCCACCACTATCAGGCAGAGTCAACCGTCAATAGCGACTTTTCGTGTTCCTGTAGTGCGCCTGAAAGCCAGAGCCAGCGAGTGACTCCTCTGGTGTTGAAAAGTTTATAGGCGGCGGTGACTACTTACCATCAGTTATCTCGCCTGCTTCTTCGATTAAATTATATATAAAAAATACATTAATTCATAAAGACTCTGTTATTCATAAAAACTTTGTTTTTTTACAAGTGCAAACTAATTAAAAGTAATCTTGCAAAATTTCCACAGGAGGCAGATGTCTGAAGAACACGTTTTGGGACATCACTTTCGGCGCGAAAGTTTTCCCATTAGGTAAGTATCGAATAAGCAATTCGTATTCTTAAGCAGTTTCTTTCTGCAGTGAATCGAATCGGCAATCGGTGGAATGGTGTAGTAGTACGTGCCATCGCCATGGTGCGGATTGAAAACATACGAGATTATAGCTTTACTTGCATGCTAAGGAATGAAATTGAATGGTTACCGCGACAGGCGTTTGCGGGGGTTAAAGTTATAATCATTATATAAATAGGAAAATATTAATAAGCTAACAGTTTAGTACGATATTTTCGTTTCATAGATATTGGCGAAATTTTGTCATATCATACTTTCTAAGATAAACCAGTTGAAAAATCTGCTTTTATCTTAAAAATTTATTTTTGTTTATTGCACTTTAAGATGAAAGCAATGTTTGCTGGTCACGACTTTGCTAGTCAAAAGCGATTATCTTATTTTCCTTTTATAATTGTGAATCTAAAAATGTCACGGGTTAAATTCCTTGAGCAAATTTTTGCGTACGCTTCATTATCAACTCGTAGTCCTCCCAATCATCCCACTACTGGGCGGTAGTCTCAGAATGAGAACATTTAGGCCATATTCTACTACGCTGGGACAATGCAAATTAATAGAGTACACATACCTTGAGAACATTTGAGAACATTTCATAAAACATAAAGTGATAATTAATTTTTAAAACACAAATAATTTCCAAAATGACCTCAGGCACATCTGATCCCTGGGATTCGAACCTAGAGCCACTGAAGTGGCGGACCGCAATTCGTAATCATTCGGCAAGCCTTAAGCCTAATAAAAGTTAATTTCGTTTTAGTATTCTTAATACGGCAACAAATTCCACAATGTAATTTTTGGTTTCAGCTTTTGGTACGCATTCTATGTTTCAAACGCCGTTAATCTGTTTTAAATGTACTCGTATCTGCGAACTCTAATTTATGTTGATTTGCAAACCTTTTACGGCCAACTGAGCCCGAGTTTCTCCTCACGAGTAAAAAATTTCAAGTGTCTATCTATTACGGTCCGTAAGATAGAGCGTTGTGGCAGAACGGGCGAACAGACAGGAACGGAGTCTCGTGAATAGGTTTTCGTTGGCATCCTTTGCGTACAGAACTCTAAAAAAGCCTGTGCAAAGCAAAAGAAGCATGCAAATGATAAAGACGGATCAAAGTCAGTCAGTCAAACGTTAAAGATTGACTCAAAATATATCTACAAATAACAAACTTATTGCATAAGTAACAAACAAGATACTTGAATTGAAAATTGCGGGTGCGGTATTAATAAATACCCAATTTGAAGGCGATAACCACGTAGTATGCTACGAATATCGGACGTGCCGCGGCGCTATTACGCGGCGCGACAAACCGGAAAACCGAAATTACGTAAACGCTACATTGGATTTCCCTGTAATCGTCGGCTGCCTCCAGGCGACTAGGCATATTGATATCGTGAATTACAGCGCGCTCGACGAAATTGATTTCTGTACTTACGTTGGTAAAATTGATGCCTGGCTGTAATTAACGCAGTCAAATTTCCTGATTTTTATTTAATAAATATAAGTAACGAACAAACTTGAATCCTACTTACCTATGTCGCTGCCAGCCATGGTCTTCCGTTATTGGTTCTTAATAAAACGAGAGTTCTGTAGAAAGGAACGCTACATCGGTTTCTCCTGTAAGCGCCAGCTATTTCAGGTGAATACGTCAGCGCTAGACGAAAATGGTGCTTACTATAGGAAACTGCGACTGACTTCTGAAACAGGAATGTATTGTATATCACGACGATATTGCTAACGCGACAAATCGGAAAACTGGAAAAATCGTACCCATCAACGGAATCATAGATAGCTGTTTAAAGACAAAATAAGTGTCTAGTGTAAAGTTAACAGTTCTAACGGCTTGCAATGAAATCTCTCTGTATATATTACTTTCCTTGAAGCCGAAATCTGAACCGATTCCGATTAAAATCATAGGAACTGACAAAATCGCTTAAATTCTCAATATTATTATATGTCTATATTTAACGCTCAGGTAAAACCACGACTATAAGTTTTAAAAACAGTAAGAGTATTATGCCTCTACTTGTATTTACTCCATTAA